>JANKYF010000001.1:40098550-40110261 GCA_029829435.1 Erythroxylum hondense
GCAAACTTTCCATAATTAGCAAAATCATTCAAAACAAATGAATGTAATAATTGTATTGATTTTTATCAAATCATCCGCGACGAATTTTAATAATTTATCCAATCATTCGAAACAATCAATTTAACGATTGGATCAATTTCTCAAATCATTGAGGTCAATACTCTAGCGGAGTGAGGAAATTTACCAAAAAAAACATTCATTCAAGAAAGATACAACAAATACAAATAGGTCTAGCATTTGTGCCTTCAAAATATAAAAATATAGAGATGAGAGAGAGAGATCCTTAAGATCAAGAGATATTTTTAACTTTTTAAAATAATGAATTATATTAAAGAAATTGAAAAAGTATTTGTATAAAAATAAATGGATTTATAACCTTAAAAGTAAAGGTCAAGAATAAGGTTGATATTTTGATTTAAATATGACATGAATCGATTCAATCTGAAATTAATGAACAAAATTTGAGTTGATTAAATTTTGATTTGCTCATGAGCCGAAAAAAAAAAGAATTGAGCCCAAATCTCGTGTCATTGCCAACCCTAATCATTAAACTTTGTATACAATTACCCGTTATTTAACCTTCGAAAATGACACCAAGGCCTAGAGTAGGTTGGTCAAACCCGTTAACTCAATAATCCCAAGTATGAAAACTAATCATTCAACCAACCTTACTTCTTTAAGCAAAATATCGTGATACCAAAGTTTCCTTTACTGGAATTAGATTCACAAAAGCATTTTGTTTGATTGAGTTATCTGCATAAGATTAAATTGATCAAGTTTAGGCTAATTCATTTTGTAATACCGGGACAGTTGTTTCATGGCTGGATTATTTAATTATATACTTTATGTAATGGAAAGAAGAAAGCACAAATGAAGGGGGAATCCAAGTCATCCGTAGTGATTAATAGTAGAATAGAAGCATAAGGCTGCGGGTTTGTGGTGCTTAATCCCTTTTAGGTAGCTCTAATTATTGCATTATCACATAATTATCACTGTCTTTGACTGCGCCCATTGACGGAGTCGTGTCTCCTGCCCGTTATCATATTAATAGAGTATTTCTCAGGATTTCACTACGTTATATATACACTCGTAGTTGTATCGTACACCTTCTTTGTGAAAAGATGCTCTGATTAACTCACAATGAAGCAACCTTTTGGTTCGTTCTTAATACTCTTTGCTTGAATGAAGTGACGTTATAGCAACTGAATAGATTAATTAACTAATTAAGTGGTTATTAAGTTGTTGATTTGAATGTCAATTAAATCAACCAAGAGAATTACGCAGAAGTGACCCTTAAAACACTGAATTTTTTTGTGTATATAAAATGGGTATAAATTACTAACTCTATACCAGTGGGGAGCATTGAGAACGCTATTGGCTCTCACACATAATATATGAGAAAATTGACATTATAATAACAGGATATTATTATCGTGTTTATAATCGAATTTTTCAATCTCCCATATATTATAATTTATAAGATAGTAAGAGTTGTATAATCAAGTTCTCAAAGAAACATCTCAACCATTTGTACTAACAAGGTCTAGATACTTTTTAGTGGATAGGCATTTGGACGTTCAAAGTGATACCGCAGGAGTAACAGAGAGGTTGGTCAATGGAAATTAAGTCTGCGTCAATCCTGAAGCCCTGGTGGATCGCAGAACAACCATTTCCACTATAGAACTGCCATAGGTCAATCATTCAGCTTCTTGAGAATGACACGGCAACAATAGACCATGCATACGAATACGAGATCATATGTTCAATATTATTTTGTTTTATTCTGTCTAATAAAATCTCAGTTATTTATTTCGCAGGACCTATGCGAGACCCACATGAAATTTATATAAATAAATGGCTAAGATTCATTGGACAGAATAAAACAAGATAATATTAAACAGGAGATCTGGACTCATGCATATGCACGCTTATTTTCACTCTTATTTCCTAAGATCGAGAACTAGATGAATCTCTCTCAACAAACACAACTTGTGCCATTTTCTCGCCTGCGCTTTTCTGAGCCTAACACCCGGAGTGAGCAGGGGCCGGTGAGGTAAGGCCATAGTGGGTTTACACTTGCAACTCTATTTTGATCAACCAAACAACTACTTTTTATTATATACATGTGTTACAAATGGAGTATGTAAACAACTTATATTCATTGCATTCTTGATAAAATAAGTTTTTAGTATTGTTGACCGCGACGTACAATGATACATCTACTAAAACATGCCTCTGTATTCGATAAACCAAAATTTTAAAGCCCTTAACTTGCACTTGTCATTCTTTCTTTCAATAAAACAGTGCTTAATTAGCGAGCAAGGCATAGGTTACGACTTCAATCACCTTTTTGTATTCACAAATTCTCGTTATGTGCTTAATAAGGAATATGCTGGTGAGAAAATTAAATATTGTTAATTTGTTTACCTATTTAGATAGACATTATTAAGCTCTTAAAATCAACACCTTAATGATCATTGTTGACTAGCGAATCCATCTTTAGAAGCTGCTCTTCACCCAACTGTCTGATATGCTTTCTATCTTTGCATATTCATTGGATTTTGAATAAACACCACAATTGAAGACTCAGAGCAAATGGGTCATTCCCAGATCCCCGAGTCGCTTCCTTTCAATCAGCAATGGCGGTTATGTCACAGAACTCGAAAACATGACGGTGTCCGAGTAAGAAGATAATTAGACTTGATAGTCCTTTCATCTATCTCGTAATTCTTCCATTTTTGTTCTTGTTACTATAAGATAGCTGCTGATATACTTGTACTAGTGCTAGACAAATTACAGCTGGATGGATTAGGCAACTTTTAGGATATGGGTTTCTTGCCCATTATCCAACTTGATGATGTCAAGTTGGTAGTTGGTAGTTGGTAGTTGCGGTTTTGTCGATGGCAGTTATTAGACAATACCAGTCTTACTTGGATGCCGGGTTCTGTCTGCCATATATACATTGAATTGCTTAAATATCAAGAGTAGTGACAACACTCTCAAAATGAATTTCCAAGCCACCGAGATGTTGTCAACGTTGTTCATGTGAACTTCATGGCCAATTCTCCTGCTTATTTAAACGGGACACTAGAAAATTTTTAAAGAAATCAACCAAAGCTGCTCATAAAATTTTACTCACAAAGGTTCCTTTCAGTCCAGTCACTCCTGAAGAACCATTAACATAAAAAACAAGACGGTGCAACTACAGCAAGCCATAGATAGGAAATCCGATACAAAATAATGAAAAATGATCCACTTATTACACACCCACTTTCCAACAGTATCTTGAGTCTGAGTTTATGCTTTTGAAGCAAGATGCTGATAAATTACCCCCCTTTTCTGTTGATTATTTGTCTTTATTTTTAATTATTAGATATAGCTTTGATATATAAAGTTGTGATGAATCAAGGGAATTTCCAGAGATTATGGTCTCCAGGAGCAGTATTGTCGTCGGCAGGATCACGATCATCACTGGCAATGTTCAAGCGAGGAGGACTAAGCATCATGCCTTGGGCCATGTTCACCAAAACATTAGGCATATCAAATATCAAGTCCTCGTCGACGAACTCATTGGCCATTGGTCTATCTTGCACTGTTTGACTGCTACTCCCCTCCGATAGTACATGCTGGTTGCTGTGCCTCTCATTTCCTATCCCTAAAGCATCCCTTGCAGCCCCAATAGCAGCAGCTGCAGAGGCTGCGGCCGCCTGAATATCACGCGGTGATGTGGACGCTGGTACAGCCAGAGAAGCCGCCGCGTTTGGAAAGTTGAGCTCAGCATCCTGCCCCTTGAGGGCTAGAGCTGCCACATCATAGGCAACAGCAGCCATTTCTGGGGTTGGGAATGTGCCTAGCCATATCCTATTAGGCTTCCTTGGCTCTCTGATCTCCGAAACCCATTTCCCACTACTCCTACGCCTAACTCCTCTGTAAACAGGGTGGCGTCCGGAGGCTGGAGGAGGTGAAGTAGTAGCCCCAGTGCCACTGCTAGTACTAGAACTTCCGGTTTTCTTAGGTTGTGTGTGCATGATTGCCCAATGAGATAAACGAGGAATATTACCGATGTTGGCGGGAAGTTGATGGCCAGGAAGTGAAAGATATAAGCAGCCATTTATGGAAGATGGGATTCAGGAGAGAATCCTAATTTCGGAGGGAAGAGTTTAGAGATTAGTAAGTGCAAACCAGTTGTTGATGAACTGCTGTCTGCCAAGGGTGGAGGTGTAAGCCAGCTCTATGTTGGACATCTTGGTTGGACTGCGTTTCTGCCGCAAAAATAAAACTGCCTAATCTTAACTAACAGCAATGTAATAGTGATGGTTTTGAGCTTTATGCATCATCCATCAGCCTCTTGTCTAATGGATTTGATTATAATAATGATGAGGTGTTAAAATCTACATGTCATGTCTCTATGTCGACGAATCTAAGAGAGATCGCTAGGTTGTCGAGTGGAAGAGTTCCTATTAGTTAGGGTTTGATTTTGTTCCTGATCCTCATCCAAAACACAGATTATTGTGCAACTTGCTACAGAGTGACAGATATGCAACTTTTAACAAATTCAACACAATAATGCTTAAAACTATTAATAAGTTTGCTTTTGATGCAATATTATTTTCTCTTCTACTCAAACCTTTTAGCTCAACACTTTTAAGCTAATGCATTATCAGTTCGATGTTATATTCAGGAACATTCCCAGACCTATTCGTATCTCCAGAAAATGGACTAAAGAAGTAACCTTTTAGAAAAGGGAAGAAATGTATTCACATAAAAAATTTCACTCAAAAGAATGTGTAATGAAAATTTAAAATAAACAATAACTCAAATCCTGTGGCTATTGGACTCTAAAATTATGCTTAAGTTCTCTTATATTTTAATAATTAAGGACAAGCGTATAAGATTACAATTTATAAATCTGGGCAAAATATTTTAAAAAAATCCTTATTTTAGCTCATTTGATTCATTAACAGAATTAAGAGTAAGTCCTCATAAAGAATAAGCAAAATGAGAGTCTTTTTTGTTGTTCTTTATAAGAGTCAATAGTTGAACCTCGTAATAATGTATCCTTCTTGCCTTTGCTCAAGTTGAGCCTTAATGTATTTCTGTGGGCATACAATTTTGTAGTGTTAATAACATATCTTGAAGTTCTCTTTATCTCCATCTTTACCAGAAAAAATTGGCTCTTTCCTAAGGGATAAAAGCTAACACAAAGATGTTTCCATTATCAGATGTAGATATACTTTTGGAACCTGTAAGAATCCGACAATTCAACAAAGTTAGGGCCTATTGTATGCAAATAATTAAGCTTTTAGGGAGTATCCATATTTTGTAGGAGTGATGTTATATACAGGCATATGTAGCGTACATACTAATGAACTAGAGCTTAATCGCTCTATTGTGGAAGAGGACATAGCTTTTATCCCTTAGAGATCAAACATTAAGATACCCAAGTGAAGTTGTCTAAGGTAAACTCTATACACCACAGTACAGCATATCGTATGATTTATGTCATCAATGTTGAGAACTAGAATATCACACATTAACTCTGGAAAAATTTAACTATAAAATTACATAATACGTTCACGTAGGGGTAATGGTCACTATATTATCTCTCGATTAAAAATGATATATACCGTCGGTCCATTTTATTATCTAATTATATTACTTTAGTGGAGGGGTATCGTTGAAGAGCAAGGCATGAGCTTGTATATTAGTTATTATGTAATGGCGGGGAGCATAAAAATAATAGTAAATCTTAATTATTTGCGCAATGGAACATCTTCACATCATGAAATTTAGTTGTTCAGCTGTCATAGCTTGTCTTGGGATGAGATCAACTTACTTGAATGAAGCTTTTGCAGTATGATTTCATGTATTTACAAAATGATACCAAGAAATTCTCATCCAAAACGTGAAATACTTTTTCCTCGGCATCTTGTTAGTAACTTAATTATCAATCTATAGTCCACAAGTTTCAATTTTGAACATCTTCTTCATCATATATTTAATTAATAAGTTCTCACATAACTACAGTTTATTGTATAGGTGCCAAAATTCAAGACTATTATTTCACTTGAATTTGATCTAATTTTCACTAATTGATTTATAGAAAGGTTCAATTCGAATTATTTATAATTTAAAAATATAAAATGTCAAATAAAACGATTTAATAAGAAGGAACATCTGTTGAATTAATTTTCAATGATTAGATAAATTTGTATATTTCGCTTGTGAATAGGAAAAAAATATTCATATAATAAAATCAAAATTACATCCTAATACAAACTTCAATCTTCATCGCTTTTCCCTCACTTTAAGTTCACTTCTCTGCCTCTTTTGCCTTCTTTATGTCATTTGACGGTTCGTTAAATTAATAACTTATACAAAACGTTGGGAAGATGACAAACTCGGTCAATGAGAACACAGCACCACATAATCATAGAATGCACCGAAGCCCAGCTCATAAATTGTGTTCGAACTTATGCATTTCAATGGTCATGGGCTGGGTATGAGTTACGGGCTAGTTTGTGCTCGGCCTAGATTCACCCGTGGTCTAAAAGACTCGGGTCAAAATTAGGTAGGATCGGATTGAGTCGAATCAAAATTGATATTTTTAATTTAAAGTTTGTTCCGAATAAAAAATTAAGGTTAGATTTGATTGAGTTTAATTAAATATGTATATTTTATTTAAAAATTAAAAAATTTAAATTTCAAACTTGAACCGAGTTGAAGATTAATTAACTCAAATCAATCATTAATTTTAAATTAGATCGAAACATTCAGATTAGATCGATTTAATTTTCTCAAACCTAAACATAATTATAAAACATAGTAATTTGTTCTATATGTTTTGACATTTTTATCCAAAAAAAAAGCAAAAAAAGAAATTAGTGGCCACAAAGTGGAATTAAAGTCCCTCCTGGTGTACAACAGTTAAAATCTCTCTCTCACATTGTATAATCCGCTGCCCCCACAAAACAAAACCAGAAAAAACGGACGCCTCTCGCACAAATACGCACATTCATATATAATCCAACAGCTCACCTGTTCTTCTCTTGCTCTCTCGCTTGAGGCACAGAAATGGAGAGCGTAGCATTCAATTCTTTCTCCACCACAACCTCTTTCTCTGTCTCTACCCCTTCTCGCACTTCCTTGTTTCAGAGATCACCAAAGCCTTTCTCCAAATCCTCACCCTCCACTCCCTCTCTCCCCGTCCTCCGATCACCGTCTATCTTCTTTCCAAGACCCGTTCTTTTCTCTGCACTTCGCACGCCGTTCAAAACCCATTTCCCGGTTCGAGCCTCCTCTGAGAATTCCGATGCCTCAACGACTGAGGGTGCTACGGCGAGCCCAAATCCTCCTCCACAAGGAGCAAAGATTGTACCTTTAATCATATCTCTGGCTATTGGCGTTGCGGTTCGATTCTTTGTTCCTAAACCCGTTGAGGTGACCCCACAAGCATGGCAATTGCTGGCAATTTTTTTGTCCACTATCGCTGGACTTGTTTTGAGTCCTTTGCCAGTTGGGGCATGGGCGTTTATTGGTCTTACAGCCTCAGTTGTGACTAGAACTCTCAGCTTTTCCACTGCTTTTAGTGCGTTTACTAATGAGGTCATTTGGTTGATTGTGATCTCTTTCTTTTTCGCTCGTGGGTTTGTCAAGACAGGGTTGGGTGATAGGATTGCTACTTATTTTGTGAAATGGTTGGGGAAGAGCACTTTGGGATTGTCTTATGGATTGACCATTAGTGAGGCATTTATTGCTCCTGCCATGCCAAGTACTACTGCGAGAGCTGGTGGGGTGTTTTTGCCGATTATATCGTCATTGTCGTTGTCTGCTGGTAGCAAACCAGGGGACCCTTCTTCCAAGAAGCTTGGATCCTATCTTGTTCAGTCCCAATTCCAAGTTAGTGCTCTTTAGCAATTTACGAATGAGATTCTGTGAATGCTCCTCTAATTTGAATAGCTTCGTAATCTTGTTTAAATCCTGGTATTTAAGGTGGTAAGAATGACTGTATTTTCTAGTTATTGACTGATTGATTCACTTGTGCATCGATTGAAAAGGTGTAATATGACTGTTTGTTGGTGATGACTATTTGGAGGTTGGTTTTTGAATTATGAGTTTTTAGATGAATTGTAGTTTTTAATCTAGAAACTTCCTCTGTGCATGACTTCTTTGAGCTCCACTTTATGAGGAATTCCTTCTATTTGTGACTCTACACAGTATTTTTTTAAAAAAGAACAGGTTTTACTAATGTTATTCTGCCACTAGCAGTTTTCCCCAATGCTAAAATTGAAAGTGCTGATCCTTCAAGCATTTTATATTGTGAGATGTGGTCTCAGACTTGTTTAGTCATTTGCATTACGGCCTGGATACAGAAGAACCATATTGAATGGTGAAATGTGCTATAATAGATGCTAGATTCGTTTAGGAATTGCACTTAGGATCTGGTAACAGAAGTACTATTCAGAATGTCCATCCTTATTTGAATTTGATCTCACTATGGAACTTATGGAACCAATGGAACAACATTCAGGGAATTTTATTGCTAAATGCAAGAAGTGGGTTTTTATAAATTACAATATTGAAACTTTGACCAATTGAAGAAAAAAAAATACTTTCTTGTTTGGTGAAACTGCTGATGCATGTGTTGTTATCGAGAAGTTTTGCAATCATCACAATCTCTTGATGCATTACTTGTGCATAAACTTTGTTTATTTTCTGATTTTGAATGTCAAGTATTTCATTAGTTGATACAACAATTCCTTACACTATATCATTTTATATAAGACTTCATAAGTTTCTTTTCTTCTTCCTGTTTTCTGTATTATTGTTAACTTTTGTGACTTTTATATGATTGTTTACAGTCTGCTGCAAACTCTAGTGCTCTTTTCTTAACTGCTGCAGCTCAAAACTTGCTATGTCTCAAATTAGCTGAGGAGCTTGGCGTGATAGTTTCAAATCCTTGGATTTATTGGTTCAAGGCTGCTAGCTTGCCAGCAATTATTGCTCTTCTTGCTACACCACTTATCTTATATAAACTTTATCCTCCTGAGACCAAAGATACTCCAGATGCCCCTGCCATTGCTACGAAGAAACTAATGCATATGGGTCCTGTGACAAGAAGTGAATGGGTTATGGTTGGTACAATGGTTCTTGCAGTTTCTTTATGGGTATTTGGGTAAGTCATATCTCATACATACTATCATTGGGTTGAATTGAGCATAATTTAAATAACAGAGGTTGCTTTTAGTTGGACCATTTATTTGACTTCCCTAATTTGATCTGTGCACGCCACCCTTCCAAATCAACCATATCACCCCAAACTTGGTAATTCAATAGGAAATAGCTGCGTAATCAGCTTTCTTTGACTTTGCAGTATACTTCCTTACTGCCTTTTTTGACCTTTATTTTTACAATTTGGTGCATTTTGGTTCCTAATGGTACTTAAAAGTCAAATGCCTTATGTAGCTTGGATCTACCAACTCTATGTGATGTTTTAAACTTTCTACCTATAATTTGCTAACTGGTATTTTTAACATGGCAATTGTCGTTTTCCAGGTTGGTGATTCTTGCAACTATGGGGTTGGGGAAGAAAATTTCTTGTTGGGACTCTTAACTATTTGATTAATTAATAGATGTATAGAATATCAAAAGTTATAAAAGCATGGAACCGATAATTTGCAATATGAACATTTTTGGAATACAACATCCATGTAATTTTTGAGTGTGTGTTTGACACACGGATCACATAATTATTTTCTTATTAAATAGGCCAATGGATTATGTTTTTCAAAGAAGGAAGGGGAATCATAATTAGCAGAATTTTGCTAATGCGAGAATAGGACATTGCAGCTGTCACTTTCTGTGCATATATGGGCTTCTAATATCTGATATTACTTGCATGTTGTGCAGGGATGCTGTTGGCATACCAAGTGTTGTAGCTGCAATGATTGGCTTATCACTCCTCCTTCTTTTGGGGGTCCTTGATTGGGATGACTGCTTGAGTGAAAAATCAGCATGGGATACGTTGGCTTGGTTTGCTGTTTTAGTGGGCATGGCTGGCCAACTTACAAACCTTGGTATAGTGACATGGATGTCGAATAGTGTCGCCAGTTTGATTCAGTCACTCTCTTTGAGCTGGCCTGCAGCATTTGGTCTTCTTCAGGCGGCTTATTTCTTCATTCACTATCTATTTGCGAGTCAAACTGGACATGTCGGAGCTCTATACTCGGCATTTCTTGCCATGCAGATAGCAGCCGGGGTACCTGGAGTGCTTGCAGCTCTGGCTTTGGCTTATAATACAAATCTTTTTGGTTCTATTACACATTATAGCAGTGGCCAGGCAGCTGTATACTTTGGAGGTCTGCCCTCTTTTCTTTAATGCTATGCATATAATCCTTATTGCTTATATTATACAGCCTTCTTTCGGCAGCAAACCAATATTAGCTCATTAGCCCAGTTATTCCTTGCTTTCTATTTCCTTTTATAGATGGACATAGATGTGAGAAGAAGAAAGTTGGATCTCTCACAACACTAATTGAATATCACATGACACTTTGATACTTGAATTCATTTATTTTCTTTTCCTCATAACTACTTCCAAAGTGCTTCTTTTCATCCATTAATACATAGTTTTCCTGTATTTTTCTGGTAGTCTGAGAACTCATCAGATGTTAACTTTCATTTTTCAACAGCTGGATATATAGATCTCCCGGACGTATTCAAGATGGGATTCGTGATGGCTGTATGTAATGCCATCATCTGGGGAGTGGTAGGAACTTTTTGGTGGAAATTTTTGGGGCTCTACTGATTGCTGCTTTGCCATGTAAGTAAGAGTTTGAGATTCCATTACACAGGATGTCCTATTTCAAGGAACATTGGGTTATTTCAAAGGAAATTTTGAGTTTATTGTTCAACTTTTTCATCAGATTTTCGTTGATAATGTGGATTGAATTCAATACATCAATACCATTTCACTTCCTTTTGTCTCTGCTTTCCATGCCATGTTTATCTTCTGAGAATCTATCTAAGACCATACACTTCAAAACCCCTGCCCTTTGATTTCCAGTTTGCAATGGCCAACAAGAGAATGTGTAGTAAATTGGCAGTACTCACTTATTGGACAGTGTATGGAACAGAACTTTTACCTAATAACAACAACTGAGTAGAAATCTTTCTGATGCGTCGATTATAGAGAGATCTAGTAGTACGCAGTCTTATCTCTAAATATTCGAGAGATCGTTTCCGAAAAAACTTCTACTTAGTGGGGCATAACAACATCAGTAGTGACAAAACTGTTAAAAAAAGATGAAATATATATAATTCCTGTCAGATGAATGAACTCCTTTTTTTATATATAAGTTTTAATTCTATTATCAAATAGTATAGTTTCATTACTTAAAAGAAAAATTCCTCGCTTAATACTTGTTTCTCAAGTATTTTTCTGCAAGTTCTTAATAATCTTAATAATGGTTTCTGTATTCATTAATCTCTTATCCAATGATTATTATAGTGATTCAGTCTTCTTCAATTTCATTAGTATGAGACTCGGCATATATAATCTTTTATTAAATAATAGTAACCATCCATTTGTTCTATTTATTTTAAATTTTTAATGAAGTATAAATTTAATTATATGTTTTTATACATCCAATTACACGCATTAAATAATTATAAATACTCTTGTAATAATAAAATTTTCAAATTTTTCGCAT
>JANKYF010000001.1:40110340-40120958 GCA_029829435.1 Erythroxylum hondense
AATATTAAAAATATTTTTTAAAATCTTCTTAAAATTGTTTTTATGATTTATATATACATAATATCCTTAATTTTCTAATTCAGGTAATTCATTTTTAATGTAAAAAAAGGATTTGACAAGGTTATTTTTACTCTTTAAATAAAATTACTTAATTTTGCAAGAAATATAATTAACTATTGGACTTAGGTTAAGCAGGTCCATGTGTTGTGTCATGGTCCAACCCTAGCCCAAAGCTATCTAAGTCGGTTCGGTTCATAGTCATAAATCCCATACTGCGCAGAGTGGTATAGATAAGAGAGTCTCAGTCGCTCTTTCCCAAATCTCATCGAAGAGGAGACTGAGTGAAAATTGGTACCCATTTCCCACAACCATTTTTGTTGCTTTAAAACCCTAATTAACTCGCACTCCAAACTCAATACCCTGTCGAATCTAATTCTAATCCATCATCCATGGATCCTGAGATTGCCAAAACCCAGGAGGAGCGCAAGAGGATAGAGCAAGAGCTGGCCTCCCTCACCAAGATCACCTTCGACACCGACCTCTATGGCGGCTCCGACCGCGACGGCTATGTCACCTCCATCCCTGTTAACGAGGACGAGGAACCAGAACCTGATAACGAAGTGGCCCGAAAGCTCGCGTCTTACACTGCCCCAAAGTCCCTCCTCAAAGAGATCCCTCGGGGCGGGGATGATGAAGATGCCGGCTTCAAGCGCCCCTCCAAGATTATCGACCGCGAGGATGATTATCGCCGGAGGAGGCTGAATAGGGTGATTTCGCCCGAGCGTCACGATGCCTTTGCCTCCGGGGAGAAGACGCCGGATGCGTCGGTGAGGACGTATGCGGATGTGATGAGGGAGGAGGCGTTGAAAAGGGAGAAGGAGGAGACGTTGAGAGCCATTGCCAAGAAGAAGAAGGAGGAAGAGGAGGCAGCTAAGGAGGGCGGTGGGGCCGCCGGTTCAGCCCCTGCTGCTGCTGCTGCTGCTGCTGCTGCTCCAAAGAGGAGGAATAGGTGGGATCAGTCTCAGGATAACGAAAATGCTGCTGCTGCTGCTAAGAAAGCGAAAACTGGGTCGGATTGGGATTTGCCTGATGCCACCCCGGGAATTGGACGGTGGGATGCTACTCCGACACCGGGGAGAATTGGGGATGCGACCCCTTCTGTGGGGAGAAGAAATCGGTGGGACGAGACGCCCACCCCAGGGAGGTTGGCAGATTCAGATGCAACTCCCGCTGGTGCTGTTACTCCTGGAGCTACCCCAGCTGGGGTTACTTGGGATGCTACTCCCAAAGGTTTGGTTACACCCACGCCTAAAAGGCAGAGGTCTCGTTGGGATGAGACTCCCGCCACTATGGGGAGTGCTACGCCTATGGCTGGTGCTACACCCGCAGCAGCTTATACTCCTGGAGTTACGCCTGTTGGTGCTAGTGATTTGGCTACTCCTACTCCTGGAGCGATTAATTTGAGGGGTGCAATTACTCCAGAGCAGTATAATTTATTGAGGTGGGAGAGGGATATTGAGGAGAGGAACAGGCCATTGACCGATGAGGAGCTTGATGCTATGTTTCCTCAGGAAGGATACAAGATTTTGGAGCCGCCGGCTTCTTATGTGCCTATTAGAACGCCTGCAAGGAAGTTGCTGGCAACCCCGACACCTCTAGGGACTCCTCTCTATGCTATTCCAGAGGAGAATAGAGGTCAGCAGTTTGATGTGCCAAAGGAGGCTCCTGGTGGGTTGCCATTTATGAAGCCGGAGGATTATCAATATTTTGGGGCGTTGTTGAATGAGGAGGAAGAGGAGGAGTTGTCACCAGAGGAGCAGAAGGAGAGGAAGATTATGAAGCTGTTGTTGAAGGTTAAGAATGGGACACCTCCTCAGAGGAAGACTGCTTTGAGACAGTTGACTGATAAGGCGAGAGAGTTCGGTGCTGGGCCACTATTTAACAGGATATTGCCACTGCTTATGCAGCCTACTTTGGAGGATCAAGAGAGGCATCTTTTGGTTAAGGTGATTGATAGGATTCTATATAAATTGGATGAGTTGGTTAGGCCTTATGTGCATAAAATTCTTGTTGTCATTGAGCCACTTTTGATTGATGAGGATTACTATGCGCGTGTTGAGGGTAGAGAGATCATCTCTAATTTGAGTAAAGCAGCTGGTTTAGCTACAATGATTGCTGCCATGCGTCCGGATATTGATAACATAGATGAATATGTTAGGAACACAACTGCTAGGGCTTTCAGTGTTGTTGCTTCTGCTCTTGGAATTCCGGCTCTCTTGCCTTTCTTGAAGGCTGTCTGTCAGAGTAAGAAATCATGGCAAGCTAGGCATACTGGAATTAAGATTGTTCAGCAGATTGCTATCTTGATTGGCTGTGCTGTTCTTCCCCATCTGAGGTCTCTTGTAGAAATCATCGAACATGGATTGAATGATGAAAATCAGAAGGTGAGAACAATTACGGCATTGTCTTTGGCTGCTCTTGCTGAGGCTGCTGCTCCATATGGTATTGAAAGCTTTGATTCTGTTCTGAAGCCTCTGTGGAAAGGTATTAGGTCGCATCGCGGCAAGGTCTTGGCTGCCTTCTTGAAGGCAATTGGTTTTATTATTCCTCTTATGGATGCATTATATGCCAGTTACTACACCAAGGAAGTCATGTTTATTCTGATCCGTGAGTTTCAGTCACCTGATGAAGAAATGAAGAAAATTGTGTTGAAAGTGGTCAAGCAATGTGTGAGCACTGAGGGTGTGGAAGCTGACTATATTCGCAGTGACATTCTCCCCGAGTTCTTTAGGAATTTCTGGGTTAGAAGAATGGCCTTGGATAGGAGAAATTATAAACAACTTGTGGACACGACTGTGGAGATTGCTAACAAGGTCGGTGTGAAAGATATTGTGGGGAGAATTGTTGAGGATCTTAAGGATGAGAGTGAACCTTATAGGCGTATGGTGATGGAAACAATTGAGAAGGTAGTTTCAAACTTGGGCGCATCTGATATTGATGCGAGGTTGGAAGAACTTCTGATTGATGGGATTCTTTATGCTTTCCAAGAGCAGACTAGTGATGATGCCAATGTGATGCTTAATGGATTTGGTGCAGTAGTGAATTCACTTGGGCAAAGGGTGAAACCTTATCTTCCTCAGATATGTGGTACCATAAAGTGGCGTTTGAACAACAAGAGCGCCAAGGTGAGACAACAAGCAGCAGATCTTATTTCTAGGATAGCTGTTGTCATGAAGCAGTGCCACGAAGAGCAGCTTATGGGTCATCTTGGTGTTGTCTTGTATGAGTATTTGGGAGAAGAATATCCTGAAGTTCTTGGATCAATTCTGGGGGCTCTTAAAGCAATCGTCAATGTTATTGGTATGACCAAAATGACTCCTCCTATCAAGGATTTGCTTCCCAGATTGACACCAATTCTAAAGAATAGGCATGAAAAGGTACAGGAGAACTGTATTGATCTTGTTGGTCGTATAGCCGACCGTGGAGCTGAGTTTGTTCCTGCTAGAGAGTGGATGAGGATTTGCTTTGAGCTCCTGGAAATGCTCAAGGCTCACAAGAAGGGTATTAGACGAGCTACAGTGAACACTTTTGGTTATATTGCTAAAGCCATTGGGCCTCAAGATGTGCTCGCAACTCTATTGAACAATCTCAAGGTCCAGGAGCGCCAGAATCGTGTTTGCACCACCGTAGCAATAGCTATAGTTGCAGAAACGTGTTCTCCATTTACTGTTCTACCTGCCCTGATGAACGAGTATCGTGTTCCCGAGCTCAACGTGCAGAATGGTGTTTTGAAATCTCTCTCATTCTTGTTCGAGTACATTGGTGAGATGGGCAAGGACTATATATATGCAGTCACTCCGTTGCTCGAGGACGCCCTTATGGACAGAGACTTAGTCCACAGGCAGACTGCTGCTTCTGCAGTTAAGCACATGGCGCTTGGAGTTGCTGGGTTGGGTTGTGAGGATGCTCTTGTTCACTTGCTGAACTATGTGTGGCCAAACATATTTGAGACTTCACCTCATGTGATTAATGCTGTCATGGAAGCAATTGAAGGAATGAGAGTGGCTTTAGGTGCTGCTGTTGTTCTCAACTATTGTCTTCAGGGGCTATTCCATCCTGCTCGGAAGGTGAGGGAAGTGTACTGGAAGATCTACAACTCACTCTACATTGGATCTCAGGATGCTCTGGTAGCAGCATATCCAATCCTGGAGGACGAGCATAATAATGTATACAGTAGGCCAGAATTGATGATGTTCGTTTAGACCATAATAGCTGTTAGCTGTAGTTTAGTCAAAAGCCCATTTGAATTGCATGTTAAGACTCAATTCGACTCAACTCGAGATAAGTAGGTGGGGATTGTTGGTTACATACTTCTTTGATCTTTTTCTAGTGTATGAAAAAGGCTATGTTATGGACTATCGACATGCTTTATAGGATTAAAGGCCGTGGTTTCGTGATGTTTGATGTACTTCTGACACTTATCATATTGATCAATGTAGTAATCTTTTCGATGAGTTGAGTTTGGAACTGTTTTCTGATTTTCTTATTTATTCTAAAAATTATCAGAAAATATTTCTATAATATTAAAAAGAAAATTTTCAAGTATTTCTCAAGCTTTAAGATTATTTGCCACTCTTGTATACCATGATAATTATTAGTTTTAAAAATGAGAAAATTATAATATATGAAAAATGAGCACAATAATTTGGAACGAACAGACCTTACATACATAAAGTCATGATAGATTACTTTGCGATCATTGAGACACGAGATCTTTTATGTCAGTTATGGTGTTTCAATCTTATGCCAGATGATTTTATCTACAATGTGTGTAAGTTCTATGGATGAGATTTAATGAAACTGGTTTAGGGAACAGAAGATCTGTTCTTTCCATTGTGGGCACAATGATGAAGCACAAAACATGAAAAAAGAACCCTCTCTTTCCAGCAAAAAGGACCTTGACCTTGTCAATGGACCAAGTAATGAAGTTTATTTGTTCTTTGTTTATGGGATGTTGTTGTTCAATGGAAGTTCTATGGAGGCCATCAATTCATGTGATAGTGCTTTTTCTGAAGAATTTGAGTTTTGGTGAGAAGGGGTTTGAGGATTAGGCTGCGGTAATCACCATTGTCATCATTATTTTTGGTCAGTTTGAGACATTCATGTATTCTGTAGAATGGGCATTGAAGGCGGAGGACAGGAAAGGCGGAGTGGGCTACGATTTTCCCATATCTTCTTTCTTTTGTTTGGTTTATCAAGGCATGAAAAGGATCATAATCCGTCAAGACTTCAAGAACATGATGCATCGTTTACTGTATTGCATGATTTCTGATTGAAAATTTGAAGAAAGCCACTATCTTCCCCACTTTTGACACGAATGTTAGCTTTCGGGAGGGCATTGCTATAACTAAATTTGGAGGTTCCACATAAAAGGCCCCAACTCCATTGATGCTCTCCAGTTTTTTGATCACCAGACCAGAATGAACTGTTTTTATCATTCAACAATGCAAGTCGAGCTGCATTGTATCTTTAATGAGGTTCCTGAAAAATGGCTTTCGCTTATGAACCATTATGTGGCGCTTTGTATCTAATTATCGAAGTCATGGTAATGTCTTTTATCTTAGTGAATGACACGGCCATAGTTGTTATGTGGCTGGCCACAAAGATCGGTTTGAGATTCCCAGAATAAAGTCAGGATCCTAAGTTTTTTGCCACATTTAACCAGTATATCTATTATGTACAAAAACCACGGAATTGACAAACTTGACTTCTGCATTTTCTGATACAGAGTGTCCTGTAAAGTGCAAATTCTTAAACTAATTTGAAATTTGTTTTCCGGAGTAATCTATCTTTCACATTGTACATCAGAGTAATTTGAGAAAATGTGCTCCACTGCCTAAAGATAACCCAGGTTCCTACGTAAACTGACATCTTCTGAGTTTCTTGAACCCATTATTTTAGGATACTTTTACTGAATCGTATCTTATCAGCAGCAAGAACAACTGTGACCATGCTAAGATGTTTAAATATCATAGCTCAAGGTATGTCCTGGTCTTTTTCAATTCTTGCTTATTTTTCATTAAAATTTGAGCCCCGCTTTACCCACCTGCAAGTCATGCAAGACTTGTTTTCAGAAATGAAGTCAGGATGCCATTATAGAAATTTTATGCATTGGATAATCTCTATGACAATCTCAGCCCTTGTGGGATAGTGCTGAAATTACTTCAGCAGACAAAACAACCAGCAGTTAAATCCACTTCTCCCAACCCAGAGATTTCATTAGTATTGAGGGATCCTTAGACTAGCTCAAGTCTATGAACTTTCATTTGCATGCATGACCTTATGGCTGTGGAGATACGTGTACCTTTCTAGGAATCAGGCTAAGATGTTATCTGCACTGATGCAACAGTTTCTGAAGTTTGTATTAAATGTCACAACTTGTTCAAAAACTATGCAAGATTTAAATGCAAATTCAACTTAAAAGAATATATTAGACTCATACGTAAGGATCTAGAGACAATTTACACCGATCAATAAATACGATGTACCATTGCAAGCTGCTACAAGGATGAATCATTTTCTTGAAGTAAAATGTTTCTTACCTCTTGCATTCCCTCCATTCAATATGGATCTTATTCTTTTAACTATTCGATCTGCCAGGCCAAAAGTGACGCAAATGATGGTAGAGAGGAGAAAGCCAGTCGCAACTCCTATTCCAAACGGCCACCCTAAAATATCCATGTGTTCATCGGAAGACACAGGAGGACTTTGGGTAGGTCTACAGGAAATGAAAAATTCTCCGCATAGACCATTGTTACCTTCAAAGCTTGCGTATGGGAAAGTCATGAACTGGCCTCCTGTTGGTATCTCTCCCTGTAGTTGATTGTATGCTACACTGAACTTTGATAGAAAGCTCAGCTTTATCAGTGAACTGGGTATTTGACTGGATAAGAAGTTATGCGACAAGTCCAAAGTTTCTATGCTTACCATGCCTGATAAACTATCTGGAATTGATCCTGACAGATAGTTATTCTTTAAATTTAGAACGTGAAGTCCGATCAATTTTTCAAATGCTGGCCAGATTGGTCCGGAGAGATTGTTGCAACTAAGATCCAGGGTTGGTGGCAGGCTCCCTAGGCTCTTATATGCCAATCCACTGTTCTGTTGCTGCCTCCTGTACATAGGAACTTCGGCAAGCATCCCTTCTAATGTGATATTTCTTTTGGTGAGAGCTTTTAGTTCTGTCAAGCTTTCAGGCATGTTACCAATAAAGGAGTTGTTTGACAAATCCAAGTAGAAGAGATGTCTAAAATTGCCCAACCAGATTGGCAGAGTTCCACCCAAAAGGTTCCAAGACAGGTCTAACACCTGCAGCTCTTTGCAATCATTCAACCATAGCGGAAGTGATCCTCTAAGGCGGCAGCTGGCAATGACAAGTGCTCGGAGGTTTGCAAATTGCAAATTCATGTCAGAAGGAATTTGCTCTTCCTTAAAATTCAAAGTAAGGACGACTATACTTAAGTTTTTGCAATTCCCTAGAACGTCAAGAGCTCTTGTCAGATTTACAAGGCTGTTATTTGAGAGTGAAACAAATCTCAGGGTCTGGAGATTTCTGAAGCTGTTTGGAATCTCACCTTCAAGTTTGTTCCGGGCAAGGTTAAGGGTACTCAAACTTTTGCAGGAAGACATGCTTTCAGGGATTAGTCCATCGAAATAATTTCTACCAAGATTCAGGGAGTTGAGATGTATCATTGCTGAACAGTTGAGATTTAATGGACCATTTAAGGAGTTGTTACGCAAGTCGAGAGCTACAAGCGATGGGGAATTGACTAACGATTTGGGCAAGTTGCCACTCAAGTTATTGGAGCTTGCAGAGAAGAGCTCAAGCTTACCAAGATTCTCAAAAGAATCAGGAAGACCTCCAGAGAGCAGGTTGTCGGAAAGATCCAAGTCCACCAAGTTTGAAAGATCCTTTATTCCAACGCTTACAGGCCCAGAAAACCCATTCTCTTGAAGATGCAATTGGTTCAAAAGTTTCAGCTGCAACAGAATCTCCGGAAAACTGCCTGAGAGATTGTTTCCATTTAGGAAAAGTTGCAGGAGAGAAGTACATGACCCAAAATTTGTTGAAATCCCACCACTAAAACGATTATTCCCCAAGTTAAGAACTTGGATATTGGGTGACTTCTCACAAAGTGCAGCATCAGCAGAACCATTAAAATAATTCGTCGAAATGTTGAAATAGCGGATTGAGGGTAAATCAATACCTTCAAGTACTGGGCCTACCAAATTATTGCTGCTCAAGTCAAGAACTTCTAAATTCTGCAGGCGAAACAAATTGGGAGGAGGGTTTCCATGAAGGGAATTGTGGGAAAGGTTCAGTGTTCTCAGCCGATCCAGACCTCCTATAGATTCACAGATTCTTCCTGCAATTTTTTTGTTTCCTAGGTCCAGACTGACTACCCTCTTGCTTGAAGCAGTACTGGAATTATCACAAGCCACGCCATTCCAAGTACAACAATCCTCGGTGCTTTCCCAGCCATCAATCTTCGAAGTCAGACACTTGGAGAAGCCATTAAGGGCTGTCAGGTCATTGGAATTGCATGCCATTGCCATTCTGGTGTGTAAATGGAGAGCTACTACAATAACGGATAGATAGATTTGAGAGATTGCCATGGTTGTGTTGTGTGGGCATTGAAGAGGAGAGCAAGTGTAATATGGAGATGGTTGCTTGTACTTGTAAGTAGATCTGTCTCGAATTAGTTAGTAAAGTAGCCTGTTCATTATTGTGGATGTGTTCTTGTGTAAGATGTCAACCATTAAGTACATGTTCTTTCATTTCAGGTTGCCCGAAACTTGACGTAATTGACGAGTCAATTACTGTATCTGATTTGAAATGAAAAAACACAACAACAAGAAGAAGTTGAAAAATAGATTTGATTACATGTTCAATTTTCTGAGCGCTTGTCCCCACAGCAAAAGGCCACCACTCACCACTACAGACAGACTAAGTAGGACAGAGAATCCAGTTGGGTTGGATTAAATTAGCAACATTAATTACTCATTTAATTAACTTTATTATCAGTCTATTTAATTACTCACTTAAACGAGCATATTTATCGTGAGAACAACAGATATATTGACCGGTTATTATCTTATACAAAGTATTTTATAATAAGAACCACTTATTTTAAAACTACACTTATTGAGTGTCATATACTCCTCTTGGAAGATCAATTGCGACTCTACTTCCTTAGACTCATATTGTAATTTGTTTTTCTTCCCTAAAAGAGATGACTTTATTCCCCATAAATGTAATTTTAATTGAGGATGGAGGTTATTTTTCATTGACACTTTCTAGTTACGACGAAGGTAACCGAAGTCCTGCAATGACAGAAACACTTGCTCTTCACTCTTCAGCAGTACTTACTATTTACTCGTGATAATATGCTATAAGCTGATTTTATTTTTACTAATAATCAACTCCTTATTTGTCCTGAACTCTAGTTATTTAGATTTTTTTCTATTTTGATCTTATAATTTCAGACTAATGGGATATTTTATACATTAAGGACAACATATCTGTTTTTTGGATTAGACGCTTGGTAAATAGGAGAGTCCGCTCCCTTACTAAGGTGTCTGTTCTCTATAGTTACTTTCATATTTGGTTTTATATGCCTGAGTGTATCTTGGATTATTATCTTTCAAGGTAATAGCTATTCTCTCGTTCAAAAAAAAAAAATCATTATTCTACTTAAATTTCTGTATCTTTTCTGACTTATAATAATATATAACAATTGTTGGGTGGGGACGGTTGCAAATTCTAGTGCCTTGCTTCGTTCAAGTCAAAAAAGGTAAACTGTCTGCATAAAGGCTTGACCTTTTAGGGTTGATGATATACAATCCAGAGTCATACACGTAAGTCATTGTTTATAATACCATATGGGTTGATGATATACAGTCCAAAGTNNNATACGTAAGTCATTTTTTATAATACCATATATTATAAAATTAGCTTATATGAAATTCAATCCGGTTATCATTATGAAGTTTTCCAAATGGTTATACTCTTCCAGGTAGTTCACATCAGAATAGAAAACAGTCATAGTTGTATCATTTTGTATATCAAAATAAACACAAGTATTTGTTGGCAAATCGCAACGGGACCCAATCCTGTGTTTAACAGATTAATTCCGAAGTATATTTCGTATTTAATTTTTCAAAAATTAAGATCACTTAAATTATATAAAATAATTATCACATAAAGTTTAACATAATTTTTGTCCTTTTACGCGAATTGTGAAATTGGTTCATCTCAATTATTATAGTCGCACAAGTATCGAACATCTTGCTTCAAAGGAGCCTAATCTTATTTGTAATAATTTTTGGACATTTTAATATTTTAATTAAAAATCAATTCTTAATTTTAATTAAACTTTAAGTAGAATTACGACTAGTTTTAATTAAATACCAATTAAGCCCAAATAAGATCAAATATATCATATTAATCCTTTTTTACTAAATATTTCATATTTAATCATAAAATTTCTTAAACTTTACAATTAAAATTAATTTGATTAAAACAATTTTTCTCTCTTCAACATATTCTGTGTATGTG
>JANKYF010000001.1:40291896-40301916 GCA_029829435.1 Erythroxylum hondense
TTCCATAATTTGACAAATTTTTGTTTTTAAGCCAGAAAAATTCAGGATTATATACTAGTTATATTTTATTTTTATATGAATTATCTTTCTCGTTATCTTCAAAATTTAACAATCTCTACTTACAATAACATTAGAGATTTTTTTGTTCGAACCAAAAAGGTCGTTATATGTAATTTCTAAAACAAAAAAGTAAATAACTGATCTAAATTTTTTTTATGAAAATTCACTACAAATAAGAAAGTATTCATTCCATCAAATTAACAGAACTTGGAACTAAACTATCAGAAGTTGTATTATGGCATGGATTATAAATTGATGGCCACGCTTATGATGCTGTAATTTGACAAGTTTTTGTTTTTAAGATAGAAAAATTAAGGATTATATACTAGTTATATTTTATTTTTATATGAATTATCATTCTTATTATCTTCAAATTTAACAATCTCTGCTTACAATGACATTAGAGTTTTTTTTTGTTCGAATAAGAAAAGTCATATAGAGGTAATTAATTTATAAAATAGAAAAGTACATAATTGATCTAAACAAAATTTGTGAAAATTCCCTATACATAAGAAAGTATTCATTTGATCGAACTAACATAACTAATTGGAACAAAACTATCAAAAATTGTATTATGGAATGGATTATATATTGTTATAAAACCAGACAACCTTTATGATATCGTAATTTGATAAAATTTTGTTTTTAAACTAGAAAAATTAAGGATTATATACTAGTTATATTTTATTTTTATATGAATTATCATTCTCGTTATCTTCAAAATTTATCAATCTTTGCTTAGAATGACATTATAGATATTTTTGTTCTAATTAGAAAAGTCATATACAGGTAATTTCTAAAACAAAAATGTACATAGCTGATCTAAACAAAATTTATGAAAATTTACTACACACAAGAAAGTATTCATGCGATCAAATTAATAGTACCTGGAACAAAACTATCAAAAGTTGTACTATGGCGTGGATTATAAGTTGTTGGAACGCATGACACTTGAACTTTAAACAACCTCAAGCAACTATACATGCTTAATCTCAATCTTCAAATTTAGGTATGTATTTGGATGAAATTATTAAAGCACTTGCTAGTAATACTCAACAATTTCAATAGGAAACAAGAGTAAGTCTTTATAATTTAGGGAATTAGATAACTCAATTAGCCATCTTTATTAGTAAATTGGAAGTACAAGCATAAGAAAAGTTACCTTCATAAACAATGGTGAGTCCTAAGGGGAATGTAAGAAAAATAACATTGAGATGTGGGAAGGAAATTCAATTTGGATCTTCCTTGCCAATGGATGTAGAAAAGTACAACAAAAAAAAAAGAATAAAGATGAATCTCTGGCCTAGGATTCAAAAAAGATAAAAGATGATTTGAATTTACCAATATCAATTAATGCACGGGTACCTCCTTTCCCTTATAGGTTGGCTAAATCCAAAAAAGGGAAACATGAAAGAGCGATCTTAGAAACCATCAGAAATGTGGAAATCAATATACCACATCTAAAAGCCATAAGGAAAATTTCAAAATATATAAAGTTCTTGAAAGAATTATGTACAAATAAAAAGAAGTTAAGGATAAAGAGAGAATAATTTTAGGTAAGATGAGGATGATAGTTGAGGAATAAGTGGAATAGGTAGGTAAGGGGGTAGAGGTGGCATGGGTAAGGCAGAAGTACTATAGGCTGGTGAAGAGGGAGAAGTAGAAGGTGGTGGAGGAGCATATGATAATTGAAATTGTAATGGTAAAGATAGAGAAGAGGCAGAAGAGGAAGAGGAGTTAGGTTAGAGATTAGGAAATTAAATTTCAAGAAATCTAACATGTTGAGAAATATAAATCTTATTTATAGATGGATCAAAACATTTGTATCCTTTATAATTAGAGGCATATCCTAGGAATACACATGGAATGAATTTGAGTGTAAGTTTATCAATTCTAATGTAAGTAAGAAAAGGATAGCATGTATAACCAAAAACACGAAGATGATTGAGATTAGGAGAAGAATTGAACAACATTTCCTCGGGAGATTTGAAATATAAGGTAGATGGTGATAAAAGATTTATAAGGTAAACAACATTGGAAAAGGATTCATACCATAATTGTTTTGGAAGAGAGTTGTGAACAAGAAGAGTAATTCCTGGTTCAGTTATGTGACAAATTTTACATTCATCATCACCATTTTGTTATGGGATATAAGGATAAGAAATACAAAAAGGAATGTTGTGAGTGGTGGAAAAAGTAGCAAATGATCCTTTGATGAGTTCAAAAGCTCTATCACATTGAAAAATTGTGATTTTTGTTGACAAAAAGTTATTAGTAGTGGTTTTGAAAATTTGAAATTTTTGTAATGCTTGAGACTTATGATCTAGAGGAAAAATCCAGGTGTAGTGAATAAAATTATCAATAAAAATTATAAAATATCGTGAACTAGAAAGTGATAACAAAGATGATGGTCCTTAAATATTGCAATGAATAGGTTGAAAAGGTGCAATATATACTCTAATGGATCTAGAAAAAGGAAGACAACAATTTTTGCATTGAAAACATTAATTACAATGAAGATGGGTATGACACACTGGATGATACATAAATTTTGAAAAAAAATTAGTACATTGATGACTGTTAATGGACATTTTGTATTAATTTTTGGTATATAATTTACTAAATTCTTGTTCATTTAATATTTAAATTGCACTAATTAAGAGTTATTTATTTTAATTTTAGGCACATATTAGATTTTGGGACCTTTAAAAACCTAAAGCGAGAAAAGCTATTAAAGGAAGCAAGAGCCATAACGTTAACGTTTTGGCCACCCAAATAAACATTAACGTTTTGCATAGTAGCAGCTAAGGTTTTTGCATGAAGAAGAGACTAAAATGTAAAATAGAAAAAAGACAACAATAGTAGCTGGCCGCAAAGAGAAAAAGAAGGATTGTGGTTATGCGTGAAGCAAAGTTTGACATTCAATACACAAAAGATAAAAAGCCAAGAAAGCAGTGGCGGCGCAGAAAGTGAGCTACAGGAGTTTGAATGAGACAAAATGGTTTAATATATGGAGCCGATAGAGTGAAACGTGATAGTGGCGGCATTATAGAAAGAAAAAAAAAGAACAAAACAGTGGAAGAGTGCGTGAACCACTCCTAAAATCACGAAGAAAGTAGCTAGCGACATGTTGAAGTAGCTCTACTCCATGATTTTCGGACACTACATTTGATACACAGCACTCACGTTACACACCATGGAGCATACTCTACACTTACACATTAGCTGGTGGAGATTAAAAGACTTAGCAGCAGGTGGAGGCAGGGGGAATGAAGACAGCTGTTGAAGCAAGAGGTTGAAACGTTAAAACACATTAGCTGGGGATAACGTGAATAACGGGGGACACTCCATTGGCTTAGGAGATAAAAAACGATAACTGGGAACAACACACACGACAGCTGGAGAAAAAACGTTAAACTGGCTAGTAAAAAAACATATTAGAAGCTGGTGGTGTAACGTGAGTGAAGCCTCTCACAACGCTAAGCCTGGGGGCTTGAGAAGTAGGCAGCTGATAGAGAGACACACGTTGTAGCAGCTGTGGCAAGAGGAGCAAAACGAAGTAGCTGGTGGCACTGACTCATGAAGCAGCTGGTGGACATAAGCAGCTAGAGGAACGTTGAATTCAGCTGGTACATAAAAAGAGGATTAAACATTAGCTAATGGACGAGACACCTGGTGGAAGCAAAACATTGCAGCTGGTTGAATAAAGAGAAAAACGTTGAGGCTGATAGAGAAGAACATGTAGCTGCTAGTGGTTAAGACACACTCCCACGTCGAAGCAGCTGGTGGAGATTAAATGTGTTGAAGATAGTGGCGCGAGAAAATTCAGCAGTGGGAAAAGGGGGTGTTTTAATTTGTTTTCTTTTTCAATTCCGTATTTATTTTAATTATGTGGATTTAATCAATGCAACCATATATTATGATCATGATTTATGTTACATTGATGAATATGTGTGAGTAAGTTTTTCTTTTAGATTAAGGTTAAGATTGATACTGGATTAGGATAATTTTTGTGGTATGAATTTTTGCTTCATTGAATATGTATTTAGTCCTAATTTAGCTTGATCACTTAGATTAAGACCTTAGATTATTGAATGTCATAACCAATAGGATTTAATTTGTCAGAAAATTAATCAAGTGACATACTTGAGACTAAAGTGTAGACCAACCTTAGGATCTTGTGTGAGGATACCTAGGATTAACGAATTTAGTTTTAGGCTTCTTGTATTGAACACCTTTTATTCCGAATTATCTATGAACTAAGTGGGTGACTAGGATTTAGAAGAGACGGAAATTCCCATGAACATGGGGTCCGACTTGCTTAAGTGAAATAATTCTTAGATCAATCCATCGTTACAATTTTTAGTGTCCAATCCAATTGAAATCCAATACCTTAATCGATTTCTGTCATTTGATTAAATCTAGTTGTTTTAATTCATACCTTGCATTTTTCATATTTCCTTGATTTGCTTACTTTATTTTATTTTGTTTTCAAATCAATCAATTCTTGATCATTTGAGCAATTTTTCATCGTTTAATTTAATTGTTTCGCGTGTTGGAATCCCCTGGGGTATGATATCCGGTTCTTACAGTTTTATATTACTTGTCGAAGGGGTGCACTTGCCTCTAATTAGTCTAAATAAAATTCAATTTCTATTGTTTTGTTTAGACCGCAACAGTTCCACAACCAAATGACATGCTTTTCCATAAACAAGTCTGTATGGAGTTATTCCAATAGGTGTCATAAGAGTTGTCCAATATGCCCATAAGGCATCGTCAAGCTTCATAGCCCAATCTTTCCTTGCTTTTTTCACCATTTTCTCTAAAATCCTTTTGAGCTCTCTATTGACAACTTCTACTTGCCCACTTGTTTGCGGATGATAGGGTGTTGCCACCCTATGTTGCACACCATATCGTTTAAGCAGAAGTTCAGGCCTTGAGTTACAGAAATGAGAACCACCATCATTGATTAAAACACGTGGAACTCCAAATCACATGAACAACCCTTTCAAGAACTTTGTTACCACGCTTCCATCATTACTTGAGCTAGCACTGGCTTCCACCCATTTGGAGACATAGTCTACTCCCATCAATATGTATTTGTTTCCATAAGATGTAGGAAACGGTCCCATGAAATCGATACCCTATACATTGAATATCTCAACCTCTAATAGACTTGATTGTGGCATCTCATCTCTTTTCAAAATGTTGCCCGTTCACTGACATCTATCACATCTTCGTACAAACTCCCTTGCATCTTAGTTTAAAGTTGGCTAGTAAAATCTACATTTCAAGATTCTACTCGAAGTTCTATTGGCCTTATAATGCCCTGCATATAAAGCGAATCATGACAATGAGTTAGCACAGAAAGCATCTCACTTTTTGGAACACATCTCTAAATTAATCCATCAGCACATATTTGGAATAAATACGATTCTTCCAAATGATAATGCTTAATTTCTACAAAGAATTTCTTCTATTGTTGATAAGACATCGAAAGGGATGATACCGCTCACAACTTAATTTACTATGTCAGTATACCATGGTGTTTACAATTGTTGAATAAGAAAAATCTGCTTATCTGAAAATTCTTCTCGAATTGGATGATTGTTTGTATTATTCTCTTGTTTGATTCGAGATAAGTGATTAGCCACCGCAATTTCAGCTCCCTTTTTATCCTTAATTTCAATGTTGAATTCCTACAGTAATAACACCCAACAAATTAATCTTGACTTTGCATCTTTCTTGTTAAACAAATACCTCAATGCTGGATGATCTGAAAAGATTTTTGCATTTGCTCCAATGAGGTATGATCTAAATTTCTCGCATGTAAAAACCACTGCCAAAAGCTCCTTCTCGGTTGTTATGTAATTCAATTGAGCTCCCGATAATATTTTGCTTGCATAATAGACTGCATGCAATTTCCTATCCTTTCACTACCCTAGTACGTAACCTAAAGCATGATCGCTTGCATCACACATCACCTCGGATGGTAATGACCAATCGGGTGCTGCTAATACTGATGCTGTAGTAAAAGCCGCCTTTAGTGTTTCAGAAGCCTGCACACACTCAGCATTAAAATCAAATGGCGCATCTTTCATAAGCAAATTTGTTGGACCCCATTTCTGGAGCCCAACAACCGGAGTCATAAACCTTGTGCTTATTACCTTGGATGGTTATTGCCATCATTCCACAAGGTTGGTGTGCCCACACTAGTCAATTACCCTAAATACAACTTGACTCTTTAAAGAAATTGTAGCTCTAACTCTCTAGTTTGCTTTGAAGCAAGAATCATCTCAATCGGAGTTTTACAGCTCAAGATATACTTTAAAAAAAGCTAAAGCATGTACATACTCCAATCATGCTCTCCCAACCGACCCCTCACTTTCTCTCCATAAAACTTATTCAAATCAACTCCAAATGACACCAATTTTCATGGAGAGATGGGAAAAGATGTTAGGAATCCATTGCTTTAAGAATCACTTCATTTGGATGTCTAGAGGAGAAGTTATGCCCAAACAAATCCCATATGTTCATGTCCTTACTCATATTGTACCTGCCTTGGCGAAATTGTCATAACTCTCACTACAAGTGTTAGATTGACTTCTTCTAGATCTACAACTTTTGTGAAGACCTCAAAGACCAATTCTACTATTTGAAGGATCAAAAATGGAATAGAAGATGATGCTACAAACTAAGATGATGCAAAACTAAGACGACGCAAAACTAAGACGATGCAAACTAAGACGATGCAAAACTAAGACGATGTAAACTAAGACGATGCAAAACTAAGACGAGGCAACCTAAGATGATGCAAAACTAAGACGATGCAAACTAAGACGATGTAAAACTAAGACGATGCAAAACTAAGATGATGCAAACTAAGACGATGCAAAACTAAGACGATGCAAAACTAAGATCAATCTCCATAGTTGTCACATACACACATCCTATGCAACATCACCACGTGTGAAGATCATAACTTTCCACTAAGATATCTAAAACTTACAAACTTTATATCGTTGGAAAGCTGGAAAGATAATCTACAACTTCCAAGAATACAACTTTTATCAGTTTTACCCAGATCGTTCCAAACTTTTCCTTAAATACATAACACAATTTTTACTCTTATGAAAAATTGAGAAATAACAATGTAAGAACTTGAAAAGCCATAAACGAACATAATGTATATGTATTTCATTCTCATCAAAATAAGAGTTTTACAACACTTTAGTGGGCATTTCGAACCACCCTACAACAGAATCCAAAATAGAAACTTTACCAAAAACAATAAATTCTCAAAATGCAACTAAAGCATTGTTTTACAAAAATCTAGCTTCAAAACAACAAAAGTGCAAAATGGAGTGATGCCTTGATGCTCAACTCAATCACTCGATATCTTACTCATCACCTCTAGATGGGAAGGAAGGGGGTGAGCTCGAAAGCTCGTGGGTAACAGTTTTATAACCGGTAAAAAGCAAAAACCATTGAAAACCTTCATGATCATGGCAATTTCTCACAAGTCCATAAAACATCTATATATCTCACTTGTCAAACCAAAATCATAGTTCACATAAGTTAAACATTCATCAAACTTGTCAACACATGTAAACACATAAATCACATCATAATGGTTTGGGTGGATCCGTAACAGAACGTACTACACATTTCCCATAAGGGTCCTGTGTAGTCATGAACAAAACGTACTATCGCAATCCCACAAAGTGTTCTTACGTAGTCGTGAATATATAGGAGTCCGTGAGGGAGATCCATGCCACTAGCGGGCAGGCGGGAGAAGCCTTTTTAATCAAGTGCACTTGACAGACATAACAGACCACCATAAACCCACATAACATGTAATTTATGAACTTGAAACATTTTGCCCATATGGTACATTGTTGTTTGAAACTGTTCACTCTCTCGATTTGTTATCAAAGTATGCAAAAACAACAAACAATCACAATACCTAAAAATATTAAAGCAAAAGTAATCAAATCACCATTGATTCAAGAATAAATCCCAGATGAGTTTAGAACATCGTTAAACAAATATTCATCATCCTGATATTCATCTCATACATTAAATGAATTAAACAAAAAGAAGAAATGAGAAAGTTATCTTGAAAGGATGGTTGGAGTGGTTGGCAGCAGCAGCTTCTCTTCTTCTCTGCTTTTCTCTTTTCCTTGGCTTCTTTCTCTAAATGGTAAGATGGAGGCTCTCCTGATTAGGGTCATCTTACTTCCTTTCATAGTGTTTTTGCCTTCTAGGGTAAAAACTAGGTTTTACCCAGGCCAAAAAGTCCAAAGTGACTCTTGTGCCTGTCACATTCGTGACCCTTGAAAATGAGGTTCTATATGATGACCCTTGAAATGAGCTTTTGTCACGATCATGACCCATTCAGTCAAGATCGTGGCTATGACAGAGTTGTTTTTGTCACAACCGTGACTGGGATGTCACAATTGTGACCCTAAATTTTCCATTAAGCTTTGTTGGGACCCGATCCGGAAACCGGATCCCAACCGAAAAACGAAAAACTAAGGATACGAAAGCGAAATGGAAACGGAAATTTCGCATCAAAATTTTGAATCGGAAACAAAATGCGGAAGCCAATAGCAAATACGAATAACGAGGCGAATTCAAATCGGATAATCGAATATGAATCATAAATAACGACAAACAAAGCGAAAGCGGAGGCAAAGCTAGCGAAACGAATCGAATAAGCAAATCAGATACGAATTGAAAACTGATATGAAACAGATCGAACCAAAGCAAACAAAGCCGACATCCGAAAACAAAGAACAGAGAAAAGCGTCACGTTGGAATTCCTGAACTAATCCATACGAAAATCCAGTGTATCTTTTCTTTCTTTCTTATATTCATAAGTAGTTGGATTTCGGAAATGGGATCCAACAATGCGCTCATTATGTGTCTACAAATCTAAAAATAAGGACTTGTTAACAGATGAAGGGTGCACTTGAGTATAATTATATTAATTAGTTTGATACACGAATGCCAATAAAATTCTGGCATTAAGAGCTAGTTTGAGCTATTGCATATAATTGTTTGTTTTATTTACTCAGGTTTAAATTGAAATGTACAATAGTGAATTAATGGAATATGAACAAGAGACTACTCGCCATCCCTCTCAACTTTGACTCATAATCAGATCTGTTTACGAAAAGACATTGTCTAAGTTCCAAGACTTACATCCTACATTCGTGCGGCAGGGTCAAATGGAAGTATTCCCTTTCTTGTCTGTTCAAGAAGAAAATATAAGACGAGTGACAAAAAGTTTCTAAGATCAAATTAGATAAGAGTTAAGTGTTCTTTATGATCCTTTATTTTAACTATTAAGATATAACTACTTTGTTGGACCCCGAAATTTTCTTAGAATTTAGAAATATGAAATGAGAAATTTTGGAGATTATTCATGTGTAAAGAATATAAGAATTCTTGAATTTGAAATGAAGTAGAAAAGATAGTTATGTGCAAGATGGGTTATATGTGAAATAGGGAAAGTTATAAGTTGAAACATGATCATTGAGTATGCTTCGGTGTTTTAGCCATAACTTTTTCTCTAGTTATTCAAATCAGATTATTCTTAATTTGGATTAAACTAGAGAGATAAGACTACAAATTGTCTGATTAAATTGAGTTCTAATTCAGTCTCTAAGATAATCAATTTTTGGGTGGAAGTTGAGCATAGCATATGGTTTCAGCATAAGAACAGTTTCGAAATGTTTAGGTATAACTTTCAGATTTCTGAACCAAATTGAATGATTTGGGTGTCATGAGAAAATTAAGACAATGAGGGACATTTCTCTAGAAGGAAGTGAAAGCAAATTCCTTCAATTGCATGATTAGAAAATGTGATGATTGTTACAAGGAGTTAACCATGATTTAAATGAATTTTGAGGTCTTAATAGAGTATTTTGTGGAATTAATTAGCATGTTAATGGG
>JANKYF010000001.1:40783724-40795434 GCA_029829435.1 Erythroxylum hondense
GATATTATTAAATAAATAAATAAATAATTTAAAAATTGATCCATTAATTAATTTTAATAATTAAAAAATTATCCTTAATTAATAAATTTGTAACTTTTAATAATAAAGTAAATAAAAGAATTTTTACTGTAAAGATTTTAAAACATTCAGTATTGTCTCGTTACTGATTTTGTGGTAGTCTCTCACTGTCAACCTGACGGACGCCGAAATGGCCGCTCTTAGTAGCGCCGCCGCCGCAGTCCTCTCACCGGACTTACTATCGTTCATAGACATGAAAACCCTCTCCCAGTTCGAGCTCCGAACTCTATCCCTTTGTTCCTCTTCCTCCGCCGACGGCGAACTCTTCACCCCCGCCATTGACCGCACAATCTTCAACGAGAGTTCAGGCTCCCGCCGCCAGACTTACTCAAGGCCTTCCTCCCACCACCATCACCACCATCGCCATCGCGTGGCCGGCCTCCTCCCCAAAGCCACCTCAAGCCCTCCTCCGCCGCCTAATCCCACCCCCTCTACCGACCCTGAAAACCAGTCCATAATCAAACATCTCAAGCAATTGCTATCATCACATCCCGACTTCCAAGAATCGGATTTAACCCCATTCGATTGCTTCAACCATCCATTCAATTTGACATATCTAACGCCGCCACCGCCGCCGTTACCGCTGCCGGAGCCGAATGTGAGGAAGAGGAAGAGAGGGCGGAAACCAAAAGTGAAGGGTGTGGATGGTGGATTAGGGTTTGAGGTAGTGAACAAGAACGGGGAAGTGGTGGACTGGGTGGGGTTGGGGAGGATGGAGGATCCATACGGCGAGGAGTTGCGGCGAAGGACAGTGGGGATGAACAGCGAGGAAGAGTTGTTTGAGTTCTTGAGGCAGTTGGAAGGGCAGTGGTGCAGCAGGAGGAGGAAGAGGAAGATTGTGGACGCCGGCGAGTTCGGTGATCATATGCCTGTGGGATGGAAGCTTCTGCTGGGGCTTAAGAGGAAAGAAGGTCGTGCTTGGGTTTATTGCCGCAGATATATAAGGTGCTCTTTGACCTTTCTCTTTGATAATTATGTCTTTAGCTTCCTTTTTCTGTTCTTTTTCGGTATATCTATCTCAGTAACTAATCTGTTTCAGTTGTATACTTCTATTCAGTGGGAGGGATAAAAGGTTTTTGCTTTACACCTGAAAATTATTGGAATTGCGATACAGTTTTAATGTTTACTTACTGTATCTATTGGTTCTGTTTCCGTTCTTTTAAAGGTACTAATAGGTGTAGTGAGGATATGACTAATACTAGGTTATGATTTGAAAGTTGGTACCAGTTTATCAAGCACCTGTTGTCCGGATACTTTAGTTTTTCATGTTCCTGAGCTGGTGCTAATCGACAGGCCAAATGTTGATTTTTAATTTATGCTAGTTTATGGTTGCCACCAGCTTTAGAGTGTTTAAGTTTCTGTTAAGTAAGGGAGGTGAAGGAGTAGGGGGACTGTAGTGGTCGTTTCATGGTGAGTTCTGCTGAATGATGACACCTGATGAAGTGCATTGATTGAGCAGATTGAAACATGGAGATAAGGATTGGAAGTACATTTAAATTTCTGTGAAGGTGTAGAAGTAGACCAGGGATGAATGGTTGCAAAATATAGCCTAGATTCTGGTTTGGTGAGTTGCAAAAGATAATGACTGTGCTTGGTGCAATATAATATGCGTTGTTATATCACGCAATTAATTACTTGGTTTGGTTGTCCATAAAAAAGCTGTATTGTAATAAGATGTACATTGTGTAACATAAAAATTCATTCTCTTTTACTCTGTAATCACCTTTATATAGTCTGTCATTTATTGATCATTACATTACTGTTGTATTTAAGTACATCCTTAATGCTATTTCATTATTACATCCTACCAAGCATCACGTAAATATTTTATGGCATTTGTTGTGAAAAGTTGATAATTACATTCGATGGCTGTGATGTATCTCTTTATAATTAAATAAAGCCTCAACGTATTAATATTCTGGGTACATGGAAAGACAAGTTAGAAAAAATTTTGAAGTTCTAATTGAGAAAAGCTCAAAACTCTTAAATGGTGAGTCATAAAACTCCTTGAGTTGGAAACTTTGTCCTTCTTGACCCATTTTTCCTCACTCTATGCATGTATAATCAATTCTTGCGGCCCTTTTATTTGTAGATAGAAAATATAGTAATGGCAAACTGTTATCTCAAGTAATTCGTCATGACTCCTTCTAAATGGCATTTTACATTTTGATGTAAGATGAATGTGTCGCTTCTAGAGCAATACGGCTTTTTTCAGCTCCCATTTTCTTATAAAGAAGTTTCATATAGGATAAGTTAACTGGCTGAAAATTGTAACATTAAAATATTGATATAGGTTTCATAAATTTGGGCAAGGCAATTGTCTTCACTCAATTACTTCCTTTGGAATCCATCAAGTCCTATGATGTGATTCCGTTTTGACAGTCTAAAAGTACTTCCATGCTTTATTTCATGGTACTGAAGTCATAATGTAGGGTTGAGAAGCATTAGAGCTTAGTAGCAGTAAAATGATTGCCTAGCAGCTTTTGTTTGTTAATGATAATATATAACTTGACAACTTCAATAGATTTGTGTTCCTTGCATTTTCCTCATTTTCAAGAACCTGCTTGTAATTATGCAAATGTTAACTGCATATCTCATGATGGTCTTAGATTATCTTGCCACCATAACAATCATTGTACCTACTCTTCATTCCCACAATATTTTCTTATTTGACTAATGGATATGGGTCACAGCCACACGTTGATACTGTTACATCCATTTTTAAGCAAAAAATAGATCTATCGATTCTATTGACAAGAGGCTAGTGGTTTATGAGATAAGGAAACTCTCAAATCGTGGTATTCTCAAACAGAACTTGACAATATGATATTCAAGAACTGATAGTCAATAACTGATAACCATAAAATACACCATGAATTCAAAGTAGTTAGAAATCGGAATTATGATAAGGTTCATCTTAACTACCATAATGCAACGGTTTAACAAATATGATGGTGCCATTACTTCGATATTTGACTAAATATGGTTATTACTGCAGAGAAGAAAGCGATAGTCTGACCTTTCAGCATTGTTCCATTACATGGCTTGCCTTCGTACTTGAAATTGTAATCCTGTCTTGATGATTGTAAATATATATTGTCTTCCTTGTAGTTTCCATTTTTTGGAGCCTTATTGGTTATGTCCCTACCAAAAAGAAATCTGTGCCCACTTAGTTATACATTGTAGTCATACATTGTGGTCAGTTTTGTATATGTGTTTGTTTGCAATTTTCATCAAATTGGGAGGGTTTTTTAATTTACTTTTACTGATCCATCTTCCTCATAATATTTCCTACAGGCGAGATAGTCTTGCTTCCATATGTGACTCATATTTTTCCTTATGTGATACTCAGCCCTGGTGGACAGCATTTTTTATCTTGCAAGGAAGTTTCCAACTATTTGCAGTCCTTGTTTGGAGCTTGTCCTCCACATTGTCTGAAAGATCCTTCTGGTGATAACTTTCAGCAGGCCCTTTTACCTGCTTCGGCAATTGTAAGTATGCCTTAGCTTAATGGTTTAACTTTAATTTGATATTATTCATGAGTTTGGTGACATGCAAACAGCATTCTGGTGATGCTGAAAACGATGAAGATCGAAAGCAGTCTGATGAACATGAGAAGGAAGTTGCTCTGTTGGGGATTGAAAATCTTGCAGAGGTTCAGATACGTGACCTTTTTGAATGTCACAAATGCAATATAGCATTTGATGACAAAGACACGTACTTGGAGCACCTGTTATCTTTTCATCAGAGGACTACAAAGAAATACAGGCTTGGTTCTTCTGTTGGGGATGGTGTGATTGTAAAAGATGGAAAATATGAATGCCAGTTTTGCCACAAGGTTTTCCATGAGAGGCGTCGATACAATGGTCATGTGGGGATACATGTGAGGAATTATGTGAGGGGTATAGAGGATTCTCCTGCTGTTCGTATGGCTGTTGAACAAAAAATTGACACTGCAACCAAAGATGAGTTGCCAACAAGAATATCCAAAATGGATGCGTTAATTCAAATTGCTCAAAATTCCATTCGAGAAACATCATCCTCTGGAAATAATAATGGATTTGATGTTGGGTTGTCTTTTGACGAACATAACATGGCGTCTAATGCTGAGCTGCTTGCATCAGTTACTGATCACGAGCTTCATTCTTATTCTCCATCTGGTGAACTGAGAGGAGATGAAATGGAAAAGTCTTTGGAAGTGGAGGTATGTGAGGAAACCTGTGATGATATGGTGATTGATAAAAAGATAGGGAAGGTTGGTGATGGTAGTTATTTTACAGAAGTTAGGATAGATTCATTGTTTGAAGATACACCAGATGCTGATCATGATGTTTCTGATACTAATGTAAGAGAAGTTGGTGCGATATTCAGCAATGATGACTCTGAAAATGCAGGCATTGAACAGGAAAGTCAGTCACTTGATCATTATAGAGATCAGAAGATTTGTGACAACAAGATTATTGACCATTCTAAAGATGATGAATTTGATGGAATGAACATTGTCGAGGTAGAAGTTGGATTTGGGATCAGTGGGAGTTTAGCAAATAATGATGTGGTACAAGGGACTGTACCACAATCATACAGAGAAAATCTACTTCAGTGTGGGTCTTATGACCCACATACTTCATCATTGCAACCATCTGTTAAAGTTTCAACACCCAGTGCATTAATGGACAAGGTATTTTTGTTTTGTTATTCCCCAGTTGTCTGATATAGATGTAGGGTTTGGGCAGTTTGATGTCTTTGCTCTTTAATATTTGTAACCGAGAAGATAATGTTACTGGAAGTTCCTTGATAGATTGGTCTGATTTTTTTCCATCTTTTGGCAGGGAGAGAATGAACTGGATGCAGTTGACCAGGGGCCTGATAAATTAAGAGTTGCTGAGGACCTGAGGTTGGAGGAAATTGAACAAATGAAGTTTAATTTTGTTTCCGGTCAAGAAAGTGTATCTTTGTCTGAGGTTCCCATAGCTCAGATGGAAGAGGCAGCATATGGTGCTTCAGTCCATTTTGAACCGCATGTTGGGGATATGAAGAATGGGCAATATTGTACAACTGTGTGTGTATGGTGCGAAGTGGAGTTTACTTACGAGGCTGTTGAAAATGAAGTGCAGTCAGATTCAGTTGGTTATATGTGCCCAACCTGCAAAGCTAAAATTTCTGGTCAGCTTAGTGTATTGGGTACTTGACTGCTCATGAATTCCTCTGCTTGTCAGGTAATCTAAGTATCTGTGCTTCTCTAATTATCTGATGCTATCAAGGAATTTTATGTTCTTCGGCTCTTGTCAGTTTTGCTCCAAAGTTCCTTTATAAGTATAGATTCAATACCTTGTCTATTATTTACTACCTTAGGTTGCTGCAATTGGTAATTGCCTTGATTAGTCTAGCATATGTGGTGTATGAGTATTTACTGGCATTGTATGGGTATTGACTTGGAGAATGTTGAAGAATTCAAAAGGATCAACTTATCATTTCTTCCAGCAACTCTGGTTTTGGTTGTCTATCTACGTCCATTAGGACTTCCTCCCATGGTGATTGACAACCTTTACTATTTCCTTTTCGTCAATAGTTCCCATGCACCTGCTTTTCTCTCTTATTTTTTTATTTCTTTCTATCTTTTTGTGGTTTGACATACTTTGCTTTAGTAGAACATTAGAACTTCAGTTGGTCCTGTTCTGCTGATTTTATCAAGTCCTTGCTTCCAGTTAAGCTTCTTTGTTTCTCAAAATATGAACAGGCATGCGCATAGCTGGGTTCTGTCATTGAAGTACACTGCCTCCTAGGTGCAGCATATTAGATGATTGAAATTTCATTGCATTAGTTGCTTTTATCTTGAATTGTGATACGTTGGGATCCCTTTGGTCATTTTGTTTTGTAGAGACTGCTTCCCATAGCCTTCCTAGCACCCACTCTGCCCTCTCCTCCTCCCTATCCAAAGTATAAAAATGCCTTTTCTTTTAAGCCTTTGTGGTGGAAGTGATACAAAATCTTATACAACCTACTCCGTTGGTCTGCATTAGGGTTTGTAGTATGGCTTGTTAATATAGATGGGACTTTGCATTTTGGTGGTGTACCTCTTCTTTGTTATTGTCTGTCTTTCTGCTCCATGTTATTATTGATCATGACCAATTTTGATTATAGTGTGGAAGTGGATACTGGCGGCATTAGGACCAAAAGTGGAGTAGGATGTTGATCTTATTCTGCCCCAGCAAATGATTCTACTCACTTTACTGTGGCTTAGTGTGTACTATGTGTATAACAGTATGTTCTTAGATAGTTATTTGCTTCTGTCGCTTCAATTGAAGTGAGTTTTGAGGATTTGTTTGTAAATTGTTATTCAAGAACAAGAAGAGAAAGTTGTGGTTGGTTCTATGTTGTGATTGGCATGCAGTATCAACTTTTCCCATACTTTTAGACTAAAGAAAAGGAGACTTAATGGCATACTTTTAGACTAAAGAAAAGGAGACTTAATGGCAGCATAACGAGTGTACCATATCATGTAATGGGGACCAATATATTATAATTTATCTCAATGCCCTTTTCTTCTATGATGGGATTTTGCACAGAGCATGTTGAAGACTCGAAAGCCCCAACCCTGCCAGCTCTGAAGATCAACGTGAATCACTAATATTCGTTTTCAGTCATTAAAGGGTATTAGATTCTTACCTTTTGATATAATATTGCCCAGTAATGGAAGTTTCCAATTAATCAAGTCTGAAATTCAATTGGAGAAATGCCAAAAGTCAACAAAGAAAGCTCTAATACCTACCACCCAACAGTGATTATAATTAGTCCTCCAGGTGTTAACTACTAACTACGCAAATTGAATTTGTCCATCTTCCAAGGCTGCTTTGTACAACATCAGACGAGTCAAGATTTTCCAGGGTAGAAAAAGCATAACGTAATCTTCAGATGGCATATTATGGGCTAATTTTATAGTGTTTTATTTTATATTATAAATTTGTTCAGTGGAAATGTTACACCGATGCAGCAATTTTCGACTCATCGTGTAGCATTGGCATCGGCACTGTTACGTGTTCGGCCAATGGTTCCTTTCTCCATGCCTTCTCATCTTTCTGTTCTGGTTCATTTACTCAACGTGTTGCCGAAGCTCTTGCTCTACGCATTACACTTGAACAGGTCTTACATCGATACACAGGTGATGGAGTTGTGTTTTCTGATGCACAAGGTGTGGTGCAATCCCTTACAAATGCTTGTGATGACTGGTCTGAATATGGTTCCATCATAACGGATTGCCGAATTATGCTTGCACAACGGCCTAATGTTCGAGTCTTATGGTTAGGACGAAATGATAATTTCTTAGCACATCTCTTAGCTCGTAATTCTCATTTTCATTCTTCTTTTAATTTTTGGACATCTCCACCAGCTTGTTTGCAGCTTTTGTTTGATTAATAGAATGTTTTTTTCCTTTAAAAAAATAACTGAGATTTATTGAATACAATAAAATACCATAAAATTGAATAAAAGATCTAAACTTGAATAATAAGATACAATAAAATTGGACAGAAAATCTGAATTCGCATATTACTACTATGTTCAGGATTGATTGATTTTCTGACATGATCACGTTTTGAATTGCTTTCAGTTTTTCTACACAATGTGGGGAATAAAGAATCTCTGCAAAAAGTGGGACGAATAAAAATGCACATGGACCTGACGATGCCTGCTGTTATAATTTAGATTAGTATGGCCAAAGCAATAACAATATACGTACACCTCGTGGCCTAATATAGCGGATGTGTCTAACATTGCTACAGAGCCCTTGTAGCCACGACGAATCTACACGCACTTACGAAAAGCAGACGTAGAATTTGATTCTCCCAAAAGAGAAGTCATGAAAGAAGCTCCGTTCTATATTTAGTTGTGTAACTGAGCCATTCTGTTCTTGTAGAGAATAGACGATGGCCGGTAGAAGAGAAAGATGTAGGTGGTGTAATGTGTATCTTGTGGTGCCAGCTGCGGCTCAGTCCTTCACATGTCCAAGGTGCCAAAACATCACTCAGTTTCCATTTCCACATTACAATCCTTTGTCTCATGCTCGTGAATCGGTGAATCACGCAGCCAACCAGGTCGCTGGCCTAATCAACATGGTGACCACCCACATTAGCACCAAGACAAGCTCCGTGAATAGCCAACATGGAGCAGGCAATTACTGTTCTCATCAGCCTCCAAGACCGTCGCTACCTCTTCCTTCCGTCCATGGTAGGAAACGAGCAGTGATTTGTGGACTGAACTACAGAGGGAGGAGTTATAAGGTCAAAGGAAGTATAAACGATGCAAACTGTATGAGGTATTTACTTGTCGAGAAGTTTGGCTTTCCTAGTACCTGTGTGGTTATGCTCACAGGTATGATCACAATTTTTATGAATGCTGGCGATTTCTACTTGCATCAGCTATATAGAATTTATACATCAATCAATGTGCAGAAGATGAGACTAACCCACTCAGGATTCCAACAAAGGCGAACATGAGGTTGGCCTTGAAGTGGCTTGTTCAAGGGTGCGAACCAGGTGACTCGTTGGTGTTTCACTTCTCTGGTCACGGATCAAGGCAGCGCGATTATAACATGGATGAGATAGATGGGTTTGATGAGGCATTATGCCCTCTTGACTTTGAAACTGAAGGATCGATAGTCGACGACGAGATCAATGAAACCATCGTAAGGCCATTAACATCAGGAGTTACACTTCATGCCATCATTGATGCCTGCTATAGCGAAACTGTACTAGATCTCCCATTTGTCTGCAGGATGGACAGGTTTATACATGAACACGATGTGGTTATACAATTTAATCTGCTACTCGAATTGTTTAACCTTTCTTGGTTGCCGTGTTGATAGGAAAGGGTACTATACTTGGGAGGATCAAAGATGTTCAAGGGCTTATAAGGGCACAAGTGGAGGTCTAGCCATCAGCTTCAGCGCCTGCAATGATGATCAGATTTGTATGGATACCACGGTGACTAACCACTTAGCTTGTTTAATCTTTTCTGCATGGGTTAGTGATTTAACTGCGTTAGGATCGTGATGTCTAATAAATGGCACTCAAGGATCTACTAGGGTTAGTTCTTTTTTTTTTGAAAGGTAAAGGAAAAACTTCATTAACCATATAAATGAGTCTCGTCGATTAATCCAAATAACAGAAATATTAGAATTACTTCCCAACATAAGTTAGCAATCCTTAATAATTCCCTCAAACTCTGAATGATCCTCTTGGTGTGATTTAATGGCTAGCACCATTCATGCGTCTCTATCTTTTTAATTCTCATAAATTTATGTTGAACTCCAATTCAAAATATCATAAAATTCAGTTTTAACATGATTTATTATTATATCTAATATATACTTTTTGATTGCGAAACAACATATAAATTATCATCATCCTAACATACGAAATTTGTAAATCGTCTTGGATTCATACTGCATGAACATTTAGAAGAGTTAAACTTGTGCAGGCCCTGGCAGGCAACGCTTCAACTGGTGCATTGACTTTCAGCTTCATCCAATCAGTGCAAAACGAGCCTGGACTATCATATGGCAGATTGCTTAATGCCATGCGAGGTGCAATCCGTGGGGTTAAAGCAAGTGGACTCCGCCTCAATGGTCCAATTGCGTCCCTTGTAAATAAAGCACTTTTTAACACAGAGATCGACCAGGTAAGGCTGCTCTTTCAACTACTTTTGCTTAGACAACATCACATACTAAATCACTCTACACCGTCATTCATTTGCAGGAGCCCCAGTTGTCTTCATCTAGCATGTTCGACGTTTACTCCAAGCAGTTTATGCTGTGATGTAATCTCTGAAATAATGAAAGAATAAATAAAAATTATCAGATAATTCTGAAAATGGATCATTGAGAAAAAAGAATGTAGAAGATGTATCCTCATAAATAAAGAAATGATATTAACATAATAGGTTACGCACGAGGTTCTTACCTCTTAAAGAGTTTGTCAGGAGAACATTACATTAAAGCAGTGTTATAGAATTAAGAGCTTGCGAGAAGCAGTACACCAGCGGGCATAAGACGTATAGAGGTTAGGCCAGTCAGAGGATGGGCAATATGAGAAGTGAGAAAGCCACAAAGACAACACCTGTTCTTGATCCTCTTCTCGTTCTACCATCTCTATCAGTTCTTCCAAGACTCTCTCTAGCTCAGTTCTTTCGCTCGTGTTGAGGACTGGAACATCTGTTCCATTGCTAGCTCTGCATAGCAATGGCAACCAGGACATTAGCATCTTCAGTTTGGTCTGCCTTTGTAGTTCTCTCTTGCCTTCCTCCATTTCTTCCAACCCCAAGTTTCTTGCTTGCTTCAACAGGAATGCTGTAGACATTCTCAAGTGATTATGTAAGATTCAAAGGTATCTAATTTGGTAACAAGAAAGGTACGAACCTGAAGCTTTCACCAAAAAGCCCTGCAAGTGCGGCTCAGCAGAAAGAGCGAGCCAAGCTACATTAGAAGCCGAAGCCCACATGCAAACGGCTTCTTCAGCTAACCCACAATACACCATCTTCTGAGCCAACCAAAGCAGCTCTGCCGCCAGCTTCTCAGCAGAACTTCCACACCGGTTCTCTTCATCCCTTGCCTTCCCGCCCCAAAACAGAGCTCCCTCTCCGACATACCGAACAGCCCTCAAAACCCGGTTCAACCCTACCAGGACCGGCCCAGCCACCCTGCCTCCTCCACCGCCGCTATGTTCCTCCCTTTGAAAACCTAGGTCGGTCATGTCGGTCCCTAGCTGGCTAAGAGTCCTCGAAAACGCGACTGATAGAACCTTACGATTGACTTCACGTAAAGCCTCGACATTCTCTTTGTGATTCTCATCTATAAGCCTCTCCGCCAAAGACCTGACAATTTCATACTTCCTGGAGCTGACCGGAATATCATTAACAATCGTAAACAGCTGTGAAAGCGCTCGAGCGATACCGGAATCCCCGCCGCCGGAAATGGGCACATATTCATCGTTCTTAGGAGGCTTAAGTGAACGATTACCAAGGGCGTTAAGGTCAAAAGAAGCGGAAAAAGAAGAAAGAAGACGAATAAAGAGGAGAAAAGAAGTGATGACAATATATCGGAGATGTTCAAGGAGCTTAAACCTGTAAGACAAGTTATGGAGGGACTTGTCGACATAGATAAATACGGAGGTTACGAGTTTTCTAACAAACAACGTAGCTATGGTGGTGGGTGAGGTTTCCATGATGCGTCCCATGTATATATGTCTGCAGTTCTCCTGTCTCAGATTTTTGTGCGCTTTTAGCTAGGGTTTGGAGTTTCAGAAAGAGTTGAAGATAAAGGACAGGTGAATGAATAGTTCAGAACCTAACATGTGAAAATTGGCTAAACAATTGACGATAATGACTAATGAGATGGTTGGGTTTGGATGGTTTAGATTACTATTATGTTCTTTTGTATTACTATTACATTCTTTTGTCAATTACGATAGTGTGGAATATATAACACTCAAGGTGGTCCAAGTAACGAAGGCAACTTCTTAAGGAGTTTTTTTTAGCTAAAAATTTAAATTTCACAGTAAATTAATTATAATTCTGTCTTTACTATTTTGAGATTCTTTAGAACCCATATAATAAAAAGTTAAATTAGTAAGATAAAAAA
>JANKYF010000001.1:41023086-41035265 GCA_029829435.1 Erythroxylum hondense
TATGCAATTTGAGAGCTATAAAATGATGATCTAAAATCAGTATGCTTTGCTATGGCTTCCGTAATTGATCTCTTGAACGTTCTTCTATTTATTTGCAGGCTTCTGGATCAATATAGACGTTAGAAATACTCTTGTAGCCGTTGAAGATCTTTTATTAACGTTGAGAATGATTTTCTTCCCGTTTTAGTATAATTGACTTCGTCAGAATAGCTGCTAGTCGACTGGAACATGTGCTAGTCGACTGGTCGAGAGATGCTAGTCGACTGGAACAAGTATTAGTCGACTGGAACACACATCTTTGCTGATTATAGTCGACTGGAAATATTTGTAGTCGACTGGAACTTACGAAAAATAATCTCCGCTCTTCGAATAGTCGACTGGCATGACTTGTAGTCGACTAGAATCCTTTGTAGTCGACTGGAATGAACCCCACTCATCAGACATGATAATTTTCAGTCGACTGGTAATGTTTGTAGTCGACTGGAATTTCTCCAACGGACAAATTTGCAGATAATCTTCAATCTTTCAATATCTCTATCCATAATCTTCACTAGGATCTTCTTTTGCACGTTGCCTATCTTCTCTAGATCATGGTAGATTATTTTTGACTTGATTTCTTGATGTTTTATCTCCTTGACATTTGTAGATTGAACTTTGAACATTGTCTATCACTTGCATTCTTGAAAAGTATCCCTTGAAATTGTATTGGACCTTTAATTAAAATCCTGAAATAATTTCTTAACCAATTTCATATATAATTTATAATTATCAAAACATAAAGGGATTTTTATTTGTCAACCACCATTGGTCCAACACAAAGAATTTAGGAGCTAATTTTTGTGACCCATGTCGCATTATAGAGAGGTAGCTTCAACTGTAACTTTAACCAAACCCATGTCCCAACTTCAAATAAGACTTCCTTGTGATTTTGATCATAGAATTGCTTCATTCTTGCTTGGGCATGTAGAAGTTGAGTCTTTACTTCAGCCAAGACCACGTCATATTCCATTAAAGCTTGATCTACTAAATGCAACTTACTATCACCTGGATCATAGGATAAGAGGCGTGGAAGATCACGTCCATACACCATGCTAAAGGGTGTAATTTGTATTTTTGAATGGAAAGAGGTATTGTAAAGTGTAAACCCAAGCAATCTATTCCACCTCACACCTTGGTTGGTCCCCAACAAAGCACCTTAGATACACCTCAATTATTCTATTAACCACCTCTGTTTACCCATCTGTTTGAGGATGATAGGAGAATGAATATGATAACTTAGTCCCACAAAGCCAACTCCCTCTAGAAAGTAGTAGTGAAAAACTTTATCGCAATCACTAACAACAAATCTAAGTTGTCCATGAAATCGAAAAAAATACTTTCAAAGAAAACACGAGCAACGGTAGTAGTAATATATGGTTGTGCCATAAGTGTGAAGTGAGTCATCTTAGAGAAAAGATCAACTATAACAAAAAGGATATAATCACCCCTAACTTTAGGCAATCCCTTGATAAAATCCATTGAGATAACCACCTAAATTTGTGAGAGAATGTCTAAGGGTTGCATTAAACTTGCTGGATAAAGATTCTCCCATTTATTTTGTTAATAAACGCTGCAAGTGTTAACAAATTCTGCAACGTTCATCGTCATGCCATGCCAAAAGAAATATGTCTTCACTCGTTGTAATGTCTTTTGCTAGCCTTCATAGGTTAAATTATGGATATTCGAGGCAGCCATTAGGGCAGAGTGGAACTGCAGAAAAAAAAAACTCAGCCTTTGTACAATATTAGGCTTTCCTAGATTATCCAAGCCGGCCCTATTGTTCCTTTTTTACTTACTGCCGCAACTACAGTAGCTCCTCAAATTCAAAAAACTTATTCTAAGATAGCATCAAATAATTGGAGCTAAGGTTGAGAATTAACCCATAAGGTTGTCGAATCATCCTCTCTACAGGATAATGCATCTATTGCCCAGTTTAGGATGTCAGCCTTGTACTCCACTTTAAGATCAAAGCCCATTAGTTTACTTACCCAATGTTGTTGAGGGGAAGTGGATAACCTCTGCTCTAGAAGGTATTTCAAGCTGAAATGGTAAGTTTTGATGACCAACAGATGGCACCATAAGGAGGGTCACCAATGTTGCACGTCCTTGACTAACCCGATCAATTCTCTTTCATAGGATGGGAGTTTAAAGTTAGATTTTGCAATGCAGCGACTAAAAAAAGCCAATTGGGTCGCCTTATTGTTGTAGAATTGCTCCAATTCCCTTCCCCAAAACATCATACTCTACCATAAATTCTTCCTCAAAATTCGACAGTTGTAGAATGGTGGAGGCAGATAATGCCTTCTTCAACTATTTAAAGGCATGATTAGCGACTTCACTCTAATGAAAAGAGTTTTTCTTAAGTAGGCTTGATAGGGGGCTGCTAATTCACCATAGTTCTTGATGAACTTCTAGTAGTGGCCTACAAGGTTTAGGAATCCGCAAAAGCCCGTCATAAATTGTGATTGTGGCCATTCGGCCACTGCCTGCACTTTTTGAGGGATCCACGGACACACCTATACCATAGACAATGTGATCTAAGTATGCCACTTGAGTCTCCCTAAAAGTACACTTGTTTTTCTTCACAAAAAGCTTCTGAGTATGTAATAAGTCTAACACAATGCGCAAGTGATATAAGTGTTAAACCAAGTTATAATGTAGACCAATATATCATCAAAGAATATTAACAGGAACTTACACAAGTGTAGTTAGAAAATCTTATTCATTAGAGCCTGAAATGTTGAGGGAGCATTAGTTAGGCCGAATAGCATGACCAAAAACTCTAAACGGCTATAATGAGTTCTAATTTTCATTTTTTCCACATCTGTAGGATCCATTCTAATTTGGTGAAAACCTGACTTCAAATCTAACTAAGGACAAATACTGAACCTTATGCAATTCATCTAATAACTCATCATATATAGGGATGGAGAACTTATATTTTATTGTTTTAGCATTTAACTCCTGATAGTTAATGCAAAAGTGTCAAGAGCCATCACGCTCCTTTATAAGAAACATAGGAGAGGAGAAAGGTGATCGGCTCAACCTAAGGATACCTTGATGTAACGTTTCCTCACACTGCCTCTCAATCTCATCCTTTTGTAGGTGGGGATATCTATATGGCCTTACCATAACAAGTCTTGACCTTGGGACTATTGTTATTTTATGGTCACAACCCCATGGAGGAGGTAATCCTATAGGTTTTAAAAACAAATCTACAAATTCTATTAGTACCCTCTCCAATTCAACCAAGTGTGTTGGAGTTCCTTGAATGTGGGGCACTTTTACTCTTTTCTCTAACTTGTGTCCCTACCACTTAACTCGATGTCCTCCAAGATCAAAACTTATGGTTAAAGAAACAAAATCCCACATAATTGGCCTTAGGGTTCACAATCATTTAACCCCCAATACCATATCAAAGCCTTTTAGAGGACTAACATAAAGATTAGTAGAGAAAAAGATTTTATTAACCTTTAATAATATCTCCTTACATACTCCAGAGCTGGGCACCTTCTCACCATTTGCTACAAATACTTAGAGATCGAACTTCTGAATTATAAGGAAGTTGAGTCCCTTAGCAGCTATAGCACTAGTAAAGTTGTGGGTGCTTCCTGAACCCACCAATACTCACATTGGCTTCCCTTCCACCAACGCCGTCAACTGCATCATCTAAAAATTCATTATTCCTATGATGGCATTTAGTGATATTTTTAGATCCCTGACCTTTCATATTTCTTCCTCTTATCTAAATCATCCACCTCCAGCCAAAAAAGTCTCTTGCACTTGTGCTCCCTTGAAAAAAGCTCATCACAATTGAAGTAAAGCTCCTTTGCTCTTCGTTTTTCCACCTCTGTGCTTGTCAATCTCTTAAAGAAAGGATGGGTGTGCTTCCAACATTTGAAGCCACTGCCTGAATTACCCCCTAAAATCCCTTTTTCTCAACACTCATTGTAAAACCCCTTGGTTTCGGTCTCCAAGTGAGCTGCCTAAAGGCTACAGTTTGGCTGCTTTTTTGCTTCTCATCAAAGGCATAGGTCATGTTCATAATAGCTCCCATTTTCTCAGCCTGCTTTAGAAGATTTCCTCTAGTTCATGGACCGCCTTACCAAACGAACCGGTTCTTCATCTGAATCATCATCATTAATGATCCAATGTTTTTCAGGCAATTTTAGACTTGGGGAACCAACGAGAGTAGTTTATGGTGGTGGTGTGGAGATTTTAGGATTAACAGGAGGCGGAGCGAGAGTAAACAGTGATGGAGATCTTGAACTTGAAGAAGGAGAATGAAATCGTACCTTCTTCATCAACTTACCCTTAATGGAGACTCTTCTCACAAGAGTGTGTTCATCTTCAATTGAAGATTTTTCTTCTTCTTTTTCTTCTTTTTTTTCTTCTACTTCTCTTTCTTCTTCTTCTTCTTCTTCTTTTTCTGACAAACTAGGGTTAAAGTCGTCAGGACTTTCTTCCTCAGAATCAAAAACATATTGTTGCTTTATTGATTCATTGTGTCCAATAGATGAATCAGAGGCTAATTCTTTAGGTGATTGACAACGCATGTCGAGTGCACTGCAAAATTTACCTAACTTTGTACACAAAAATTTATAGTTATGTTAAGTTGGGATCGAATCCACAGGGAATGTTCATTTAATTTTTGTAATGCAATTAAATGATGCAAGGGCAATATAAAAGAAGGGATTTCTAGAAATTTATCAATTTTAAAAAAAACAAAACTATTAAAAACAAATTAAAATAGGCAATTGAAAATGATTAAAGTGTCGAGTGTAAGTAAGGTCCGACTCTAGGGTCAATCTCGACCTAAACACAATCAAGCATATTCCATCATCCTAACATCTTTATACTTCTCTTCTGAATATTAATCTGAGCCTAATAGAACACTATAATGATTCTAGTTTTTCCTTAGGATGTGTTTAATTAAAATACAATCATTAATTAAATCTAACTACCGAATAACCTAAGATAAGATCGCTAGATTCAATTTGGCAGCAACATTATGAAGTGAAAAATGACCAATATAGGCAGTAACCTATTGGGTTATCTAACCTAAGTTATATTGTTCTTAGTGATTCACAATTATTAGATGCTACTAATAAGCGTCAAATATAACAATTATGGATTACATTCAACATTATAGCAATAGGTTTGAAATAGAACAACCAAAATAACTAAGTAAAATCATCTATGCAAAACCCAACACACAACATAACAATCCAAAAAAAGATTACAACATTAAAAGAATGAAATAGCTTAACTATGACTTGGCTTTGATATCCTCGTTGAACCGACGTTAGGAAGTTAGCCTTCCATCCCCATCTTCAAGCTCTCACCGTCTGTAATACACTCTATCGCCACTGTCGATGTTGAAGAACAAAGAAAAACCAAAGAGAATGAGAGAAAACTGTTGGGTAGGTTATGTCCCCAATATCCTCCTCTCTTTTTTTTCCTTTTCGCTGTCATTTAACATTTCCCTTTATAGAATAAAACTAGGTTTAACCGAGGCATACTTGGCCAATTATAGGACACCTAGCCCTTCTCGCGGGTGTAAGAGCATCTCACTAATGTGACTTAACATGTCACACCTGTGACTAACTTCTCATTACTGTGAGAAGTTTCTCACAACCTTGCAAATCTTAGTATATGGTTGGCGATGGTATGGGAGCTAGCAACATTGTATGGATGGCTGGTGACAAAGACGCATGGCATGGAATCACTGTAAGAAGGATGGCAAGTGCATAGGAGCTATCAATGTGAGAGCATGGCAAGTGCATTGAAGTTGTCAATTAGAGAGCATGGTAGCTAGATGGAAGCATGAGAAGATGCATGGAACGGTGTCAAGAAGTATGCATGGACATGTATGTTGGTGTGAGAAGAACCATGAGAAACAGCTATCACCTTGCATCATCTTTGGTTTATGGCAATCACCATCTTGCATGGGCATGAGGAATAACTCATGCCCGTGCATCTTGTTGCACAAACATGACACACACACTCACAGTTGTGCAACTTTTCCAACATGGCAATGAGATATTTTAATAATTCATTCTTCATTTCTTTTCATTTTATTGTCTTCTTCTTGCTTTAATCTTCTTCTTTTTTGTATTTCCAGCATATGTCTCACCTTTCTTAGCATTTTAATTGTCTTCTCTTACTTTTAATCCTCTTCATCTTCATGCTCTATGAACTAATAAAATATAGAAATTGAGAAGATGGCTTCAATGGACATACTTTCGGATCACTTTAGCTCCTTCACTTCCAAAAATGTACCTAAGATCAAATATGAGTTAAAGTGGGTATCCTAAGCATTTCTAAGGCATTAATCGCTAAGTGTAGTATATCAAATGAATCAATATTTAAACAAATATCAAGTTCCCCCCACACTTGGCTTTTGATCGTCCTTGGGCAAATTGTCAAAATCAAAATCACAAACTAAAACTTTTATTCATTTTCCATATTTTCTAAGAATATATAACCTTAAGATGAATGACTTTCAAAATTATAATCACAACAGTCTATAACTTTGCATACCATTTCATTTCTCCACCACCAAAAGTCACATGTATAATCATGAATCAAAAGGACTTTTTTAGGGTTATAATGTGGGTAAGGGTAAGGTGGCATGTATTTAGATAATTTAGCATAAAAGCCATCAAGCTAGTGAAACAAAAGTAATACTCAATAAGATATCAAGCATACAAGTTGACATTCATTCAAAACTAGGTACCATCAATTATGAAAAATGCAACAACTATGTTTTACAACTCAATTTAGCTCACATCATAAACCACATGAACATAGCACAAAAAATGCTCCATCTAAAACAACATTCACCTCATATGCAATATATTCAAACACTCAATCAATACAACTTAAGGAGGATAAACTATTAATTAACATCTTTCCATAATAATTGTATTTTCCTCCTTGATGCTTTTATTCAAACTCACATTTTTCTTTTTCTTTTTCTTTTTCTTTTTCTTTTTCTTTTCTTTTCTTTCTTTTTTTTTCAAATATAAATGTGATAGAAGCTACACCAACATAGGATTCATAACATAGAATTTTAACAAATAGAACCAACCCATCTGTATGCATACCCCCATACTTAAGCATTTGTACAATCACAGTCATCAGGAATTAACAAATGCTCCACTAGCTTTAATGCTTAGGTGGGGCATTTAGTTAGGTGCATATAATGTGATTTATACAAGAGAAAAGGCTAATAAAGCTCAAATGGGGCTAGCAAAGGAAAATTCACATAAATGGGTAGGCTATTTGTCTAATGTACCTCGTAATTAACAAAGAATGCCTAATCATTTTCATAAAAATGCATATGATAAAAAAATGGTCTCAAATAAAAACTCAACGAAAAGCATGGATGTATATGTCATGCAGGTCACACATAACAAAAGATAGTGAGACTGATATAAATACGTCAGTCTAATATGACTCAAAACCTCACCAGTTTTGTCTATCACTAGTCACTACTCTTCTAAGAATAATGTACATTAACGAATCACAAGAGCAAAAGTACATGCTAAGGTTGCCCTAGATTTTCTAGTCAATTCACACTCTAATTGTGACTATATAGCTTAAAAGCAATAGAAAACAAGAAAAAAAATTATTTTCTTTGTTTAATTTTGAAAACCACCTAAGAAGTAATATGAGCAACAATTAAGCTCAAAAACATGCACAAAAACTAATATCCTTACCCCCATACTTAAAACTTACATTGTCCCTAATGTAATATCAAATGTAAGAAATGGAGCATTTTAAAAAAATAGCAATTGCAAAACATAAAGAAATAGAAATTGGCTTCCCTTAGGTTGCCTCCCAAGTAATGCCTTTGCTTATCGTCGTTGGCTTGAATCCCTATTTCGTGCATCAAGTGAAACCATCCACATTCTCCAACATCAATACCTCTAAATCCTCCGTTTGGAAGCCTTCATAATACAGCTTTAGGCGATGACCATTCACTTTGTTGTCTTGTCAATTTTTAGGCTCCTTATCTCTACTACACCAAAAGGAAAGACATGAGTGATAAAAAATAGACCAACTCAATGAGAACGTAACTTATCTGGAAATAGTTTGAGTTTAGAGTGATATAGTAACACTTTTTGACCCACTGAAAAACTTTTCCTTGAAATCATCTTATCGTGAAAAGCCTTTGTCTTCTCCTTATATATAGCTATGTTCTAGTAGGAATCATGCCTCATCTCCTCCAACTCTTAAAACTGCAACTTCCTATGCACACCTACATCATCCAAATTCATATTGCATCTTTTGATAGCCCAATATGTCTTGTGTTGTAATTCCACTAGAAAATGACATGGCTTCCCAAACACCAATCTATATGGAGACATCCCAATTGATATTTTGTAAGATAGCCTGGAGGCCCATAGTGCATCTTCTAATCTTACACTCCAATCCTTCCTATTGGACTACACGGTTTTCTCTAAGATCAACTTGATTTCTCGATTTGAGACTTCAGCTTGCCTGTTGGTTTGGGGATGGTAAACAGTCGAAACCTTGTACATGATATGATATTTTTTGAACATTGCTTCATGACCCTATTCCAAAAGTGGGTTCCTTTGTCTCTAACGATTGCTTCCGATATCCCAAACCTAGAAAGAATGTTAGCCTTAACAAAATATACAATAACTTTTGCATCATTAGTTCTAGTAGCTTTGGCTTTAACCCATTTAGAAACATAATCGACTGCAAGCAACATATAAGTAAAGTCAAAAGATTTAGGGAAAGGTCTTACAAAGTCAATGTCCCAAACATCAAAATTTTCATAGAAAAGCAAAGGAGGTTGTGGCAATTGATCCTTATGGGATCGATTACTTGACCGTTAGCATCTATCACAAAATTTGCAGAAGGTATATGCATCTTTGAACAACATTGGCTAGTAGAAGCCACTCTCCAAAAATTTACAAGTCATTCTTTTCACTCCAAAATATCCCCTGAATGCATACAAACGGCAAAAGGCTAAGATTGAGGATGTTTCATTTTCCAATACACACCTCCTAATAACTTGATATATGCAGTGTCTCCAAAGATATAGGTTATCCCACACGTAATATTTCACTTCACTCTGTAGCTCTTCCCTCTGAGTCATTGACAAATCAAAAGGTAATTTGTTAGTAACTAAAAAATTAACAATGTTTGTATCCCATAGTGATGTCACATCGGTAGAAAATAATTGTTCATTCGAAAAGGTTCCTCACAGAGGGATGGTTAGAAGCACCAATTTTACCAATTCCTATAACCTTTGCCTTGCTTTTGTCAGCAAAGACAACATTACCTCCATCTTTGCTTTCAATATAGCTTAAATGTGATATTTCACTTGTCATGTGCCTTAAACAGCCACTACCAACTATCTGTTGATTTTCTCTTGTAACTATTCTAAAGTATATCTGCATAATATATTATCGTAATTTAGTCACCCAAACTTTTTTGGGTCCTTTCAAGTTAGTAGTCTAACCTTTCGATCTCCAAACATAAATTTCAGATAATTTCTTCATGCCACGAATGTTACAAGAATAACTAATATGTCCATGTCTACCACAATAGAAACACAAAACAGATGAATGAAAGTTACTATCATTTTTCTCATGCATCAAGTTCCTATTATTTTGATCATACTATTGTTATTTTTAACGAAGAAATTCTTATACAACTTGATATTGTTATTTTCATTATATCCTATTCCTACCTTATCAAAGACGCCTTTACCATTACCAAGCAATGCATCAAGATTATTCTTTCCATCAACAAAATTTGTTAAATCCTTTTCTAAAATTAACATTTTTGCAACCAATTTTTCTTTTGCATTTTTTAAGTAATCACAAGCAAGTTCTAAATTAGCAACCTTCCCTTTTAATTGTTTAACTTTTTCAAAATCTTTATCATCTTTCTCAAGCAAAGAATTTTCTAACTAAGTTACTTTTTCTTCCAAAAATTCTTTTGTATATACTTCTTGCTTTTACTCATTTTCAAGATACATATTTTTGGACAACAGGTTCTTACTCACTAACTCCAATGATTTAATCGCATCATTATTTTTAGACTTCTCAACTTTTTTTAAATATTGCACAGTTAACTTTTTATACTGATCATATAGTTAATGATATGCATCTCGTAATTAATCAAAATCAATATCAAAGTCAGAACAATATATCTCATCTTCACCTGAATCAACCATAAGACAAACATTGCTTACTTCTTCAAATTCTTCTTCATCAAAGTTTTCAAAATCTTCATCAGACCAAGTTGCAGTCATAGTTTGCTTTTTGGGTTTTAAGTTCTCTGTTTTCTTCCTTTTGAATAAGGGGACATTTTGGTTGGGTTTGTCCAGACTTCTTGCAATGAGAGCATATGATTTGATTATTTTGTGTATTACTGCTGCTGTTGCCTTTAGACAAGAACCTGTTATTTCCAATTTTTTTATTACCTTCTCTTTTCTTTGTTAGCTTCTTTTTGTAGAAGCATGCATACTTTCTTACCATAAAATTTAATTCATCATCTCCATATATTTGAAACTTGGTGTCGCTTTCATCACCATTTGATGGAATTGATTTATCAGTTGCTTTTAGAGTCATTCCTCTTCTATAGGAGGATCCTTCATCTCATTTAAACTCTATCTCATAATCATCAAATTTCCTCTTAGCCAATTGAGTGAGATAATATCTAGATCCTTTGTAATTTTTAGAGCTGTCACTTTGGGTCTACATTCCTTTGGTAGTGACCTTAGGATTTTTGTTATGAGCTCATCATTGGGATATATCTTTCCCAAGTACTTCAAAGCTATGATGATGTTGTTAAATTGTCCAAAGAATTCATCTATGGTCTCTCCTATTTCATGCAAATAGTTTTGTATTGATGTATTAAAAGACTTATCCTATGTTTCTTTACCTCACTTGTTCCTTCAAAGCTAACCTAAAGTTTGTCCCACATTTCCTTTGTTGTAGAACAATAGGAAATCTTTTCATACTCTTCTAGAGAGAGTGCATAAATCAAATGATGTCTTGCTTTAGCATTCAGTTGTGCATTTCTTCTATTAGCATCAGACGTTATTAGTAACAGGAACTGTATCTCCCATTTTGATAGCTTGTCAGACTTCAACGTCCATATAATGAAGATAAATTGTCATTTTTTTCCTTCCAATATGAATAGTTGTTTCTATTAAAATAAGGAGACTTTGTAACAAACTATCCTTCAAGACTTCTTATATTGTCTGTCATGATCTATCACATGTTGTAAGATACAATAAATGTGAAATCAAGGCTCTGATACCAAATAATAAAGCAAACACATGAAAGAAGGGGGGAGATTGTGTATGACTTGAAAATTTTTGCAAGTAAATGATAGGAGCCTGTTAAAATGATAGGAACCTATTAAGGTTTAAAAGCAAAAGGAGCCAACTAAAATGAAAGGAGCCTTTCAAGTTTTAAAACAAAAGGAGCCTCATGACAATGAACACAACAGTAACTTAAATGTAGACGTTTAAAAGTTAAAGGAAGAGAAAAAATAACATAGTCAATTTATACTGGTTTGGCTTATAATGAAACCTACATTTAGTCCCCAGGTGTCTAACTTGAGTATTTCATTAATAAATCTCCAAGTAATGATTTGACGAGCTTTTCCAAGCTCACAAGTACATATTTTTTAATGTTCTTCAACCTTCCATACTAGTAGTATTTAGGTAACCTCTTCAAGCTCTCAAGAAATGAAAATGGAATTTGCTCAATGTGAGCTTCAAAGAATAACAGTATCTCTTAATAAATTATTTTTCCTTTCTAAAGCACAGCGGATTTGATATCCATATCACATTAGAGAGTATTGATGCTACTGATATATTTCAAGAAATCTTGCATACTTTATGAATGCAGTAGCTCTTCTTTAAATAGGCGTTCTCTTTAATTAATCATTGCTTAATTATATCATTAACTAATTGAATCTGCCTTAAATCCCTTTTAAAAATATCTTTGATATCATCTTTAGTAGAATCTTTAAAAACTCAGATGTTTGAATAAATATTTGAATTTATCTCAGAGCTTATTATTAAACATAGTAAATAGCAAAATCCTTCGTTCATATAGAAGTGATAGGAGCTTATCATTTCC
>JANKYF010000001.1:41062012-41076791 GCA_029829435.1 Erythroxylum hondense
GGGATGTAATTAGAAGCATAAGTTAAAATTAAATTACATTGTATAAAATACTGTTACTTACCAAATATTATAATAAGAATCAAATCAACTTTCCTATTAGAATTCTTATAAATATCCAAACATATGAATATCTTTACTTGCTATAGATTTATTTTCCAATGAATCATATTCCAAATTCACTTTACTTTTCCGTCAATCAAAGGGGGCCTAAGTGTATAGGTTGAAAGTTTTAATCTTCAGGCATACCTAACAGAATATGAAATTAAAGATGTCCACACTCGGGAAGCACGATATAACAACAAATATGATCACTCCTACAAATCCAATAATTTACATAGCAAGGTCTATCCTTTTCTATTCAAATAAATACCAGAGTCCCCAATGCAGGACCACTAGAGACTATCAGGGCTTAAAATGAAGGTAAGTGCCTGTAAAGCCTGAAACTATAAACCTCCCAGTTTCAATACACATTGGCAAACCCTTTCAGTTATATTATCAATCAGCTACATCTTACATTGGTTAGATACTACATATACAGTTTAAAACAGGGTTAGGAAAATTTATCTAAAGCTGGGGATAGCATGCCTTGCTGTTCATCAAATGCTATTGACATGAAGGTATCATCATCCAAAAGTGAGTCAATATCAATAAGTTCTTCATCACCATCAGCCGGCTCTTCAGGATTGTCTACCACATCACTTGACTGAAAAAGCAAAAAGCAGAAGACAAAAGGCAGAGGAAGATGTAGAGAAAAAAGCAGTTAGCATTCCATGAAGTTTTTACAGATCAGAGTAACGACTAAAGATAGCAAAGAAATTGAAGGATTTTGTGGGGGCTTAAGGAGAAATTAGACCCAAGTCCGACAATCTTATATACATCCATGACATTATAAATCAATTCAAAACTTTAAGAAAACAGATTATGAACCTAATCTATAACAACCATAACATTATACATCAATTCAAAACTTTAAGAAAATAGATTATGAACTTAATCTTTGTATATAACTTACTTTATCCTCATGTTGCTTTCCAATATCATATAACCTTGTGAATTTCCAACACAAGTATTACACTCCTAGATAACATATATAGGTGGATATACCTCAGATTCACGGAACTTCTCTGCTACTGTAAGTAATCTTCGGTATTGAGCACGGCCATCTGGATGATGAAACATGGATACCACCCTATTAAGTGCTTTTTGTGTCCTCTGCTCACTTTGCTTCCTTCCTTCCTGCAGAAAATCATACTCGTTTTCCTTTGTGGACAGGGATTGTGGATTGGAATCCATGGCCAGTGCATCTCGACGGAACCCCCGCAGACCACTTCCTCTACGTCTCCAGCGCAAAATGACCTTTTCCAGAATTCCTACTGACCATACGAATGTTTTATATTGTTTCCTCACCTGGTGTCCCCTCACATGGGCCTTTAAGCAAAAAGAGAGATGGTTTCAGCTTTCAAGTTCACGAAAAAAAATTCAAGCATGCAGTTAATACTTACTTTCCTGATTATATGAATGATCTTATTCCATGAAATAAAGAAAAATGTAATAGCAGAGGCAAACCTGGATTTTAACAATTCGTTGCCTGATTATCAAGAATTCTTTTCTTTTTTTCCATCCCCGATACTTTTTTTGAATTTGAGTGGCAGCAGCATGAGCTAATCCACCTGAATGTAAAGGTTTACGTGCCTTAGCCGCAACAACTGACAGAGCATGTTCATCTGATACATCAAATTCATCATCCGCCAACTGTTTCTGCTGGAATGACTTCATTCTGAACATTTGATATATACGATTGGCAGCTTGTGTAGCATTACGGACAGCTGTGAGTGAATCCTTTAGTGACAATTCATCTGGCTCATCACCGTGATTCGGAGGGGTAGCCGTCCGCTCTGAACTAGATAGCACAACTGACGTCCCTGAAGCTTCTGGTGTTTCGTCATCCTTTGGATCTTTCACAGTAAGGGATGAAAGGTAGCTCGTCAAAGATGACTCCGCCAGAAAACCAGAAATTCCTTTGTGTCCATTGGCGGAAGCAAGGTCAGCTGGAGTTCTAGACAAAGGACATTCAGGAGTTGGATCTGTCAATAGTCCTGAAGCAGCACCCAACGCTACGAGGACAGCAACTGTCTCTTCTCTGTTTTACATGGTTTTGAGAATCACGAGAGCATCCTGATTAGCAATCTCAAAAAACAATACCAAAAAACTGCTACTGAACAATCTACTTTAGACAGAGAGAAAAAAAAGCAAAACGTACTTGGTTTGTTTGCTTTTTTTTTTATAAAGTATATGCATGGAGTAAGGCAATATGTATCTTCAAGCTTTCAGACAACAAAATCTGATGTTTCATCAGTTAGACATAACTGACAAATCATAGGGTGTGTTTTCTGTCAAATCTTACAAAAGATGAAGAAAAAAACATGCTTTCCAAACATCTTTCAGTTGCATTCATAGCATGGCTTCTCATTTCAACAAAAAACAAAACAAAAAGAAAATATTGTGGAATTTTAAATTGTTTGATCTTAAAAAGCCAAAAAGAATCAAGGTTATAGGCCCCGAGGACAACTAATTGCCAAGTACAGCTTCAACGATATCCATATCAAAACAACATATTTGAGAATCAAGAGAGGTTCTTGCCTGCCAAAGAACGCAGCCCAGTGAAGAGCAGTCCAACCATTTGCATCTCGAAAGTTGATGTTGACACCAGCAGCAAGAGTTGGTTTTATGGCCCAATCATAACCAAGTGCTGCTGCTAAATGCAGCACACCTTGCCCATCATCATCCAATACACTAGCTCTTTTCCCACTTTCAATCACTTTATGAAGGAGCCATGAATACAACTTCTCTTTTATCAGCTTCTGAAGCATCTTCTTTTGAGCATCAACTTGGGACAAATCTTTACATGAGATTGGTTCTGTCATTTGATAATTTTCATCTTCCTCCTTCAATAACATGATTTTACTAACCAATTTCTTCTTTTCTCTATCACTATCAAAAAGATGGTCTTGAGGGTTGGATGATCTGAGTAACATTAACCTCTCAAGACGCAAATGAAGATGAGTTGCAGTGGCATCACCACCATATACATCTGTGATATCTAAACGCTTAGCAGAACCTACTCGAAAATCAAAGTCTCGCACTTCACTACAAGCTAACCTGTTGGAACAGGTAACATAGAAAGGAACTCTGGCAACATCGTGAACAGGAGAATAGCAACAAAGAATCCCATCTGCCAAAATCTCTGCTGGAACTTCAATTTCTCCAAACATACAGGACCACTTACATCTCATTACATCTTGTGGGCTCTTCAAAAATGTTCCAATAACATGGACCTGTTTCATGGTGAAAAAATAAAAGAGCGTCACAAATCCATTATTTATTCACCAAAGTGGTAGTTTCAGAATTTGAAGAGACGTGAGCAAAATAAAATGATGACGATGATCAATGTGTGAGAGAGAGGAAAAGAAATTAACGTAAGCCACAGTTGGGATAGTTCAACAAAGTCAGAGATCCAAGAATCAGTGATGCCTTTCCAAGTTAGATTGTCACTCACACACGCCAGGTCAGTATATGTTGCTTTTTTGGATACATTGGAGAGAAGGTTAGCGTACTCTATAACATTAAAATATGCAAATAAAAATGTAAGATGCAAAGTTCTTATTCAAATGGTGAATCTGACCAGTTAAAGCCCAAGGATTCACTTGTCAATGGATCTATTAAATCTATCAACCAAGCCTATTTATATATCCGTTCTGCTTTATATACTCTACCACAAGTCCACAATTTCCTGTTGTTCTCCAACTCTAACAGCTCCTTCCCTAATTTCCCTTCTCCCTCCAGCACTCCACTACCACTGATTCAGCTAAAGTAAAAATATGACAGCTGCCACTACAAACCCACTTGACAGTAGTAATATTTTTCTATATTGTCCTGGGCCCAATCCCAATTTTGAGGTTCATTACCAAGCTTACCAATTGATCAAGCACTACGTCGATCAACCATATTTAAGTACTTGTCCCTCAACCAAACAAATACATCTCCTTATAACTGGCTCAACCATATTTCAAGTTCTCTTTGATGACCGACCTCTCCACTTCAAAAGGATATCATTCTTACGAAACACTAAGTGGTTCTTTTTAATATGGTGATCACAAAAGCAGTAGCATAAATAAATACCGTGGCATTAAAGCAGTAGCATAAATAAATACCATGGCAAGCATTTGATGATTTTTAACAACAAACAGACAAGATACCTCTGTTTCAGAGTCTGTATAACACCACTTGGGTGCAAAATCAACAATGCTGAAAAGCTGGTCTTGAGACAGAGAAGGGCTCAATGATGAGTCATCAACTACATTCCCACATTCATCAGCACTCCATGAAATAGTAGATGAGGGCCTCATATTCAAATCATCAACCTCCTCAAGTTCTTTAGCGATCCAGCGAGAAAAGCTGTCAACTTTCTTCAAGCCCTCTTCTCCATCTAGGAATGTTTGCTTGAGAATGAAACTATACTTGTTATTTCCTTCCACGGAAATGTTATTCTCAGAATTGAATGGGGCTGCATGCTGTTGCTCATCTGCAAGCTGCACTTGAAGGTTGTTTTGCATAAGTTGCTCATTTTGCTGAACAGGTCCGTCAAAAAATATCTCCAGTGCATTTGGAATATTCCCATCAGCTGTTTTTTGCTCATATAAGCTGGTACTTAGGTCATACCCCAAATCAGAATCTAAAGTTGGGTTCATGTAACCCTGCAGCAAGAACAAGGAATTGGTTTTTTTCAAAAGAATGTGTTTCAAACATTCAAAGCATGGAAACATCCTATACTATAAAAAACAAGATGTATAAACATCCACAAAGGAATAAGTGAGAAGCGATTAAAAAAACTCAGATTCAGTACCAAACAGCAATCATATTATCTAAGGATTTTAACATTTTCCCAAACCAACCCTCAGAAGATACATGGATTAGCTGGAAAACTAAAACCAGAACTAAAGTGGCAAGGAAATTATTAAATATGTAAGGGCAAATCTTTGCATTTCATAGATAAATATGTCATTAGATATCTCATTTTGAATATCAAGAGTAGATTTTTACATATTAAATATTTCACTTTTTAAAAATTGATGTTTTGGAACTAAAGCAATGTTAAATAGAAAATGTCAATGTAGCTATCAACAAATTAGAGTCCTAAAGATTTTTGGGATCAATAACATTGTGCCCAACTCCACCCCAAAAGGCACTTAAGGGGAGGAGGATTGCCCAAGCCTTAAAAGGCTTACTAGGCTCTGGCTCCTAATCAATGTGGGATATTAAAACAGATCCTTGAGCTCAGGAATGGATGTTGGTATGGGATATTAAGTCACTTAGCACACCCTCTCATGCCCATGACATTAACTCACTTAGCACACCCTTTCATGCCCAAGAATAGATATAGCTATCTACAACAGGAAGTGTGTAGGATAGGTTTTAAGTGGTTCATACAGAAGGAGGAACAACATTGTAAACACAAACCTTAAAGCATTATGGGCCTTTTCTTGTATATTGCTCCTAATTAACGTAGGAATTTGACACGCTTCAACGCGCCCACTCACACCTAAAAGTGGACACCTGACGCATGAAGTTTACAGGATTGGACTCTACAAGTGGCACACAAGAATCGATACCGGGAGAAGCCCAACATCAAACAAAGAGCCCGAAACATTTGTTGATTCATGAATTTTACAGGATTAGAAATCTGTGGTGTGCCCTCAGGGTCAGATACCTGTGACAACCTCAATATCAAACTAAGAGCCTGAACATCTGATGCATGAAGTTTACAGAATTAGACATCCGCAGATGGCTCATAGGCTCTAATACCATTATAAAACGGAGCCAACTCCACCAAAAAGGCACCTTCAAAGGAGGAAGATTACCCAAACCTTATAAAACTTATTAGGCTCTTTAACTCCTAGCCAATATGAAATATTAACATCCTTAACAAGCATAATTTTGGAAGGTATTTGAACAATATAAATTAGTTCTGTTCACAATGTTACAATATGCACAATCATCATTCTCCGTGAAAATTTCTGCACCTTAAAGATGAAAATTACATAAATTCAGCCATAGTTCTCAAATAAACTTCCCCTCATTGTAAATACACAATCAAGATATCAGAAGTGATATTTTTCATTAGCACTTCGCTAGACAACAGGAGGAAAGCTCCTTTAACGATAATACAGAATGTAAACAAGAATACAATGATGAATGCTGCACAATCTCAGATACTAAGTTTTCTCTATTCGATTACCAACTACAATCATAGGAAGGCTCAGTAAATCAGAGAATATTGAAACAGTAACACACCTGCCAGTTAGAATGGAGAGGTAGAGAACCATCAAACCTATCTCTGGTAGCACTTCCAGGAAATAAAACCTCACCCGTGGTCATATTACCTCCAATCCCTATATTGCCAGCTTGGCTGGAACTTGCTGATACAGGAGAAGCTAAATTACCATATCCTGTAGTACACTGTTGCAAGATCTCCTCCCAGGATGTCAGACTTTGGGAGTCAATATTATGATTAGCATTATCATTATTAACCAATCTATCTCCGTGAAGAACTGAGATGGGAGCCACACCAGAATTTGAAGACTGAACTTCGCGATTTTCTGATGGAAAGGTGAAAAGGTTAAAAAATCAAATTTGAATTTCAATCATGCATGATATTTACTTGAAGAAAAACAGAAATGGGCCATATACAACAGGAAAAGAATACTAGAAACAAAAGCACCACCTACCTGAACCAGGATATGGAAGATGAGAACTCCATAGGCCACCATTTATTTTGCCAACCATCGAACTATCCTGCATTTGGGGTGACTCAGGAAAGTAATATCTGGAATTCACCTGGTGACTATCAGCTGCAACAAATAGTACACAACTTACTGTCAAGCCAAATCACAGTTATTATCCACCTTCACAACAAAATCCATGTTTCCCCATCGTATAACAGGAGATTGAAAAGGGCCAAGAGAAAGGAAGCATGTCACCTGAATCATTATCTTCACATGATGATGAAAGAGTGCTTGTTGGACTGGTAGAATCTGTTTTTCCTGAGGGTTCTTTAATGTGATTTGTGGCAGAGCTGTTTGAAGGGCTGTTACTTGTTCTGCTACCCTGAGGACATATATATCAAAATCTGAGTCTAAAATAATTACATCTGAGGAAATTACATACTATCTTGAAACTATGTGAACATAGACTTTCTTTATAAGCAAAAATGAATATCTGAAGCTGAACATGAATATGAACTACAATTGTCACATTCAAAGTTTATAACTAGGCTAGAAATCCAAAGAATCTTACAGATAACCTCAAAAGGAGCAACGAGCGCTTCTAGAGGGAAAAAACTAAACAGAATACTCTGATGCTAAGAAATCTTCATACATAACCAAAAGCTGCAATGTCTGCATTTCTCTGTCAGTGATTATTATTAAGTGCACAAGTAATTTGGAACACCTCTGCCCCAACATCCCAACATCCAATAAAATAATGTAAATACAAAGAGCACACAAAACATAGATTTAATCCCATGATGAGGAAACAAGCATGAGAGATTTAAATATGTATATGATCAATACTCAGAAAATCAAGAATTCCCACTGCGATGAACGATGATTTGAACCACCTCATCATCATTCACTATTGATTTTTGGATCAACTCAGCCATCTAAAATTAGTACATTTGATACTTGTTCTCGTATCACTACAAGTCAAATACTGCTTTAAGGATCCAAAAGCAACAACCAAACCAAACTGCACCAAGTTTCACCCATGTTTAAAATCCACTAAAACAATATCATTTTAAAAACTTTTATAGCCAGTGACACGCAAGAGTATATACACTATTTGGTTATATATTCCATGAAAATATTGAAACTTCAAAAGAACTACAACAAAGCATACAATACAGAATATGGAAATTGATTAATACCTTTATTTCCAGGTAGTGGACAAAAACTATATGCATCAACTCCCTGCAGCATGGAGCATGATTGTATAAGAATACAGCGAAGTGAAAGGGCAAAGATTAAAAGCTATAGGAACAATAACAGCACATGCTAAACTAAAAGATAAAAGATCACAGTTTGAATTTTAATTTGACAATTAAAGAAACATCAAGTAAAAATAGAACATAAACCTACTGAAATTGAGGGGATGCAAGGAACTCTCCCTTTTCTTGAGAAAGGAAAATTAGAATTAGAATAAAGTACATGAGGGAAAGATATGCAGAGAGAGAGAGAGAGCAACCACCTATATATTCATTCTGCAATTCCCCAGAATGTTCCTTCTCTAAGCTTGTATTTAGAGCATTAGGGGGGGAAATAAAAATGGGAACAAATTGAATATATTCTTATTCCTTCACAAAAGACATTTTACACCTAAAATTCATATAGCTCAAGGACTACAAGTATTCATGTTCAGTTTAAACTACACAAGTGACAGCAATTATGATCTCTCATTCTTGATCAGTTACATTATTCCAAAGTTCCATGCAAAACTTTGCCTTTTGATGCTTATTATGGAGTCAAGAAGATTATGTCTGAGCTGAGACACAAATGTTTATAATAGCCAATGGTGATTTCTTATCCTCTTTGAAATATTGGAAAGAAATGTTAAAAATACACAATAGGGCCATCGGCACAAAGGTTCCATTTTATTTGTATGGATGATTGTTATTTAGTGATGCAAGGGGTGAAATTATAAGGCATGTGAGAAAAACCAAGGTCAAATTGAGAAGTAGAGCTGCCAAAAGGAGGAAAGGGAGTTCTAGGCACTAAACCATTGAGTCGCAAGTGAGACAGAGAAAGATATTAGGGGAACATAGTTACTGGATCAGGAAATCGTTCAGTCAAAGGTACAACTGAAGTACATATGAGGTGATGTAAAGTTTACAAAACATACATTTATGATAGTCAACTTATAAAATTTTGAAGAGCAACTGTGAGAAATTTTAGATCACAAGCTAAAAGATTCTCACTTACAGTAAGTATGCTGTTGGTAAATGGAGCAATGCAATGCGGCTTAGACAAATGTTGAAATATGCACACAAAAGTAGGTTTAAGAGAAAGAACTATCCTAACAACCCCACTCACACCAAATGGTACTGGATCAGATTGGGAATATATACTTCAAAATAACAACTATTATGAGAATTAATCTTATGACGATGCAGGAGCCCCCATTCCAAAGTCCAAGAATCTTATGTAGTTTAGTCCCATTAGTGAGTTGTTTTCTTGTTTAGTTTAGACTTTAATATGTGTTTCCTATTATGATTAATTCTGCACAAGTCCAGTAGGACATAGCAGCAAGATTTTTCTTTAGAGGCATTGAACTTTCTTTCCTATTTCAGTAGTATTTCTGATAAGACTAGTATGAATAAGGTTTTCGCTAGAGAAATATAACTACCTATGTATTTTGAATGTTTTTTTAGATGGATTTTGTTATAAAAAATTTTCCAGGAACAATCAACTCTATTCTAGCCTTATGTTCTCCTAAACCTTCTCTGCATCACGTGGCAGCAACACTAAAAGTTCAATGTAGTCCCATATCCCTGCAAAGATTTTTTGCTTCAAAACTATGGTTGATCATGATAAAAATTAAGAAATAGGCAACCAGACCACAAAAGGTGTTTGAAAATTTGAGACTCGGTGATTGAAGAATTGAACCACGCAGTGCAAGCCTTCAGTGTTAGTAACTCGTGCTGACCTTATGGAGAATCTGGAAAGTGACAAAAAGCCCCTTGAGATCTCAAGGTTGAACATGTACTAGAGGAGGAAAACCCTTTTTGTTAAACTAGAAATTTGTTCGAGCGACACAAAATGGAATTGAAGCGCAATTATTCCCCATCCTTTTCTTAAATGTTTACAATAATCAAAATGGAAAATAACAAGAGGTCTATTATCTATCCTCTTAAAGAACCCAAAAAAATTGGTGACTCAAGTGTTGCATCTAGCAACATCGATAAAATCAGTGAATCTTTATCTGTTGGAAGTTTTGAAGTTAAAAGCAACAAAGTGTCATGTATTCCTTAGTAAGCAAGCTAAAAAAAAGAATCCAATTTAAGGGACCAGCTCAATATTGAACCAACCAATATTGTTTCTTTGGCAAAGGCAATGCTCAAAATATAGATTTCGGCAATGTTTAAAATATAGATTTCTATACTATCTTACCCTAGTTGTTTATAATACTTCTTTGTTCCAGCCACAACTGATCTTATTCTAGCCCTAATTTATTGAATCTTGTTACCCTAAACATTTCTACAAATCACCAAAGAGATAAAACAAAACTAGAAATGAGTGAATAGAAACAAGAATAAGAAATTGCATACATATACTTTTGGTCCAAGTAGGAGGCACACTTCTAAAAGGAGGAGAAAACTATGATGTTGAAGAATAACCTTTTAGATCATTCATTTAATTCCTCCATAGCGATGACAATTTCCCATTCCCACATTTTCGACATATGTGCCAATTCTCCTCACCATATTGAAATCAAATATGATTTTTATGCTGTTGGTACTAGATAAATAAAATTTTGAGGGATTAATTCTAAATTAATTTCCTTCCTAAGTTGGTATGACTATTATCTTTCAGGCGTGCATGGATCCAACCCTTCTTGTACAAGAATCTATTCATGTAGATAAACAATAATAGAATCTGCACTTCTTTAATATTTTTCATTGACTAAGATATTTAACAGCGAAGCGTTGCGTACAAGCTGCTCTAACCCCTACCTTTCCAATCGGCAATGATTGTTTTTCATTGGCATTGTCCAAGTCATGTAATAACATAAGCAGAGGCTCACTCGGTGAGCTACATTGTTATTGAATTATACATATCTTTTTAGTAAAGTGAGAAAACACTGTTCCTTGACAATGAACATAAAAATCGTTTAACAAGTACAATTTGAAAAGAAAACAGGACTTGAGAATACTTAAGATTCGTCTTCTTCTTCTATCTCTTAGCTTTTCTAGGTGTCTGACACCTAGGTTATGTATGGTTAGACGTAAAGTTTTTAATGAAATGAAATGGTTTATAATAGAATAGAATATAAATGGATATAATATTAGAAAATTGTTATTTGGGAGAGATGGAAAGGTTCATAATGCAATATAGTGAAATGTTATTTGGAAGAAAGGTTTATAATGTAATATAGTGAAAAGTTGTTTATCATCTTACATTCCATCCTAAACTCCCCAAATCAAAAATTTCTCATTTTTACTGTTTAAGATAGAATGGGATGTAATATAAAATCCTCCTTTTCCATCCCATTTCATTATATTCCATTATAAACCTTACTCCCAAAGGAATAATATTACATTCCATTCCATTAACCTCCATCTAAACATAGCCCTCATATTGAAGACCTTTTGGAAAACTATGTGCAGAAGCATGTCATGTATAAGAAAATTGGACAATGCCCCAAAGAAACTAATTTTAAGATATGATCGTAGAATTGGAAAAATACAGTAAGAGGACACTTGGAAGTCCATTAGCAAATTGTACAAATTAAATGTACCATGAATGCTCATTTAAACTCAAGGAATAATAATCACCAACAGCCAAAACCAGCAGCCTATAAATCATTAAAAATAGAAATCAGGTCCTACTTACTCTTCAAGCATCCAATAGCTGCGTCTTTGAAAACTTTCATTCTCCTCTCCATGGGCATAATAACAGTGTAGTACATCAACACTCCCAACCTGAATTGTTTGAAGAATGTAATCTTTTCGAATGTTATGAACCTTTTTATTTTGTACACATGTAAAGGCAGCATCTTGTAAAATAGATTATAAAGAAAATTGCAATTTCTACATCCGTTTATCATATGCTGACTCCAAAAAACACGTCATCACTGTATAGTCTTACCTTCAGCTTTTCATGGGCTTCCTTCACAGTCTTTCCATCCTTTTTCTTCCTCCAGTTATGCCCATCCTTTCTAAAGTATCTTAAGACCTTCCGATCAAAGAGAAAGAGAGAACCACCTAGCAGTACATGCAACAATGTGAAGCATGAATTCATTAAGTAAATACCTACAGTTGAGAAAATGAAGCAAAGTATGAAATAGAATATCTTACCCCACCCCCAAATGTCTGCATACACATAAATATTGAGAACATGATAGACAGGGAGAGAACTAAGCAAGTATCACACATGGTTACATGCATTGTCATAAGAAGCCCACAGCTAGCTCAATTTGCTCTTCTTTCTATCTAATTGTTTATTCAATGTATGGAGAGAACTCACTCTCTTTTAAATTATTAAGCTAAGAGTAGATTCAAAAATCAAGCATCAAATGAAGACCAAGGGATACCATATAGAGCCTTAAAATCTAAAATAACTATCATGTAATATCCAAATAATATCCATCTTGAAATTGTATGAATCAATTCCTTTAACAAAAGACATAAAACTTTATTGGAATCAAAAAGAAATTAATTTCATAATAAGAACCCTTTAAAAGACTGCAGCTAAATAACACTGTGAATATGCCACAAAAACCATCTTACTCCAAAAGCTACTGGAACCCTTTTAAGTCTAACACATCATTACTATTCACTCGTCCAAAAATCAAAGACAACAAAAGGGCCCCTTAGAAGGTGCTTAACCCTCCAAAAGGATGACTGGTTAAAAGAACTCTTTCCAATATCAGAATATTGGTTGGCACAACAAAACTGCCAAAGTTTCAATTTGATGTTACCAAAGGATAATGCTATTTTAAGTTGATTCATGACCAGATAACAGACTAATTAGTAACTATCAAATATAGAAAATGGAATAAAATGGCAAAGGATTGTAAGTAGAGCTCAAATCAAAATTAATTATAGGTACAATATTTCACCAAAAAGACCTCAATACATATAACAGTCGTATGCCCACAACCTGGCAGGAAACTAGCACCAATATCATATTAGACTTCAAACCTGATAAAAGTTATATGCTAGTATCCTCTTTGAAAAGCAAAAAAGTCAGCTTAACATCTGACTCCACATTGATGAAAACAAGGCTATGCTTAAGACAAACTTCGAAGCAACAACAGGAGTATAGAAACCCCTGTTGATTAGAGAGCCAGTCCAAGAAGCAAAACAAGTTTGCCTGGCATGAGAACTGATTCATTCATGCTCTTTTACCTTAAATACTAATGAGATGTGAACAGGAACAATATAGACAAGTAATAAGTAACCCTATGTATTTGATTCAGATGCTAAGCACAAGTTTTGCATATTGAATTTGATACAAGTATTAGCAACATACTTGGTGGTCTATTCGGAGGCTCTGACGAAATATGAAATTTCGGATAATTGCGCAGGATTTCACAAATCTCAGCAGGCCGCAGCCATCGATGTTGTGCTTCTATAAATAACTGATCAATATCTGTACAGGAAGAGCTAGACAATTAATGAAAACTTCTAATAATACACACAAAAAATGCTATAACAAGAATAACAAGTGTTATGGATGACCCAAAACACTTGTTGCATATGATCTCAGGTTATGAAGAAGAAATTCAAAGTATGACTCATCTTTTCCCGTAAGAAGGACTGAACTTTAGAAATACACCCTGCTTGGAATCCAATGATAATGATGTCTATTGCCATACTTGACCAACGAATGATCCCATCACAGAGTTCCTCAAATTTTCTTTTTCCCATTCATTTGAACATTTACTACATATAAAATTAATTTCCACCACACCCCTTCTTATCGGCAATGGTTCATCAAGTAGACAGGTTCACAATCTTTTCATTATGAGATAACAAATCAGGAAAACCTCAGCTCAATCCAATCAAAAGAAGCCAGCAAACTGACTGAGCTCCAAGTCAACTGATTAGTTTAGTTAATGCAACCCTAAGCACAGATATAAACACCGACCGAGTACTAATTCATTTTCCCAGCGAAAAGCCGCAGAAGCCCAGTTTCCCAGCGAATAAAACAAGAAACAGCTAATAAAATTAACACTAAAGTAACCAGCTCGCTGAAGTGAACTTAACATAAAGTAACCAACTGAAATTCTCCCAAAAAACAACATCAAACTTCGCAAACAAATGGATCTAAACAACAGGACCTAATAAGAACGCGTAACAAGTGAAAAACAAAAAGAATTTAAAAAGGTCTAACCCAAACGGGGACTGAGTCCGTATGATCCCCGATCCGCCATGGAACGAGAGGGAAAGAAGGAGATCAGAGGTTGACCCAGATACACCAAAGCTTGTATAAGCGTGACTTGTGGTAAAAGAAGGGATTTTTTCGAATGGGTTTTGAAATTGGGAAGGGATTTTTTCGAATGGGTTTTGAAATTGGGGATGGGACTATTAGATATTTGGACGGGTTGTGTTGTGATTTGTGAATTTATCAAGCCTAAGTACACTTTCTGGTTGAGGTGTGAAAAGGGAAGCTGGAGAGAAAGATCAGGTCTTGACGGAGTAGCAGCGGGGACAGCGAGACCATGCTGTCCAATTAACTTGGGACATCTGGCAGAACAGAAAGAACATAGTTACTTGTCTTTCTTTCCGCAATTTATTTTTTTTCATATTTTCCTCTTTTAGATTCAGCCACCTTCGATGAAACTGCTAAAATATTATTACTAGTAAGCTCATGTTTGACTATGCTTATGTAGGTGATCTTTTGTCACTGAAGCTTGATTGAGATCTTTTACGAGAAGAACATTTTTAAAGAACCAATTTGATTGTTTAGCTGTTGTTTTTATAAAAAATTTAAAATAGTTTTAT
>JANKYF010000001.1:41153103-41165371 GCA_029829435.1 Erythroxylum hondense
ATTATAAAATAATATTATATAGTTTTATATTATATCACTATCATTATCATGAATTAAAATCTTGCCGAGGAGTGAGCTTTGGAGAGATCCGATATTACACAATCTTATCCCTACCTAATAAAGATGATAGTTTTATATTAAAGTATATGAAAATTAATAGAAATAATAAAGTAAATTGTATGATAATTAAATAATAAAATAAAGGTCTACTTGATATTTTTTATAAATTTAAATTATAATAATTCCCTTGTATTTATTAAGGATTATCTCAAATAGAAATAAAGAACGAAGTAACTAGAAAGATTATCAAAATCCCTCTCATGTTTTGATGGATCATCTAGAAAGCGTGTTGTTTTGAATGCATTAAGATATAGCGAAAGGTTGACATAGATGTTATGGGTCCTTTTTTTTTTTTTGACTCACGCCTTATAGCTTGATATTTTTCCATATTCCATGAAGGAGCCTAACTCTATAATTTAATACCCTTTGTGTGATTTTTTGAGATTTTACGAAAAATCACTATCGCTGTATATAACTTTTTCATATTTGTATAAAATTTTACTGATTTACCAAAAAAAAAAGGTAATGCACTTATAAAACAAGGATTCTTTGTTTTCAGTCTTGATTAACATATAAGATAACCTAATTACCAAAAAAAAAACATATAAGATAACCTTCTTCTCTTCTAAATAATTTAAGCATATTACTAGTTTAGGGATGACATTTCAACTATAATATAGTTGGATTTAGGCATGATTCGAACAGTTTAATCTGATTTGAATATAAACAATGTAATTTTATTTAATAATTTAGGTATTATGTAATTAAAAAAAGTATTTTATTGCATTTTAATAAAATAACGTCGTTTTAATCTGAAAATTAATCCTAATTGCTTAAAAAGTCGGATAAAACTCTAACTTTTGCTTGTTGTCATTCCTATATTAATTAAATAAATTTGTAAAGGCAACAAAAGAAAAGATAGACTAATGGCAATATGACAGTATCAAATCATCTTATGTCCATTTCTTATTTAATGGAAGAATGAGGAGGAAGGAGATAAGAAGCCATTATCTCTAACAAATCCTTCAGTAAGTTGAAAGTGTTGTAGAAATATTGTGAAGTGACAAAGTGTTCAATGTATTCAATTGTGAGTGACGGATATGCGTTACCATTAGACATTTCATCAACAGATAATCGTTTTTCTAATAATTAAGTCCATACTTCAATAGCCTTAAAGTATTATTTTTTAATTCCTCTTTCTAAACTTTTCTCTCAAGGACCAATCATAAACTCACTCAATTATTGCTTATCAAGCCCAAAAAGGTCCTCTCTTAGTAAGTACTAAGGAATGAAAAATTATACTTTCCCCTTCCCTTAATTCTCTTTTGGATTAATGGGTCGGCTTAGAAGGTACTTCCGATCTACGGTCTACCGGAGCGAAGGGTTAACCAATAGTTAGCCTAACCAAAAGATTCAAATATAGGGTTAGCTAGTACTTAGCCTAACCAAAGCGTTACGACAAGATTCAAAAATACTTGTATGTATCAAAAACCTCAAATTCAATAGGGTAAATGCCCTTAAAAGGGACAAGTTTTAGTTAATGGTGCAAATGTTGGCAACAAGCTCTCACTGAACAAACACGTATTAGTGGCTTATATGTCACAGGAAGGTCACAATTTTGAGGATGTCGTACTCATTAACAAACTTTTATATACGAAGATATTTATATTGATTTTCACATATGAAAATATAAAATTCAGACTCATGTGAGAATTAGCGTCGTAATCCCTACTCACTTTCGTTGTTAAATTGACCCTTTCTGAAGAATTAGATAATCTACTCACACCTGATAATAATTTATAGTAAAATTACAAATTTTACATTATTAAAAAGTTAATCCAATTCTTTTATTTCTTATTGTAGATGAAACATTTATTTATCATATTTGTTAGCAATAAATTATTTAAGATTTAACCTAAGAATTTTATTATTTAGCCTAAATATTTGTTGTTGATTTATTTATTTACCCGTTTCTTTCTTTATTTGTGTATTTATTTACCTATTTTATCTTTTAATTTTATTCTTAATTTTGTTCTATTTTTTATATTATTAATTTTATTACTTGTTTTGTATTTTTATTTATACATATTTATTTGTTTATTTATTATTATTATTAGAAAATTTTTACAAATTAAGCTTTTTGTCTCCAAGTTCGCGAAAATCTTGCTTAGGTTTGGATTCAAGCACTGAACGTGCAATAGGTAGGAATCTGTGTATTCTTTTCTTCTTGATGACTTTTAAGCAACCGTCCTCATGTCATCAAATCGATCAAATCTACTTTTTGGATTAAGAATTAATAAAAAGAGAAGGGCATGTCTGTTCTCATGCACGCGTCTTTGTATGATAAAGGACTATCAAAAAAAGTAGATTCATGTACCTATGATTGATCATGGAACATATATATCTTTACTACAATATCATGTTATTTGATGACCCCATTTCATAATTAGAAGAGCACGGTAGCAATAATTAAAAATAATCGGATTTCTTACGAGCTTTTGGTTCAACATTACCTTAGTTTTTGTTGAGGTTCAAACATTGATTAATAAATAATTAAGTGAACACATCAGAGGTGATTACACATAATAAAGTTTCAAAATTAATTAAAAGTTAAAAGAATATTAAAAATTTTATTAATATTTTATAATTTGGTAAGAGTAATATTCACTAAGGCTCTCTGATTTTGTATTCTAGTGATAGGAATTGGACAATATACAAGTAATAGTACTCAAACGATGTCTTTGTGTTTTCTCTTCGTGATTCTTCTCTTGTGTTCTGGCTACTTAAACATATGGTATTGGTGAATTGTTTTCATGCTTTTCTTTTAATGTCTTTGCATTTACCCTTAAACGATGTATGTTCCTTATTCTGTCATCATTGTAGTTCTCTGGTAATTATCTTCTTCTCACTGCCAGCATTTGTTTTCTTCTCTTATTTGTAATGCTCCAAAATCTCGATTTCATGAATATTACTTTTTGGGTCATGAATAATGTATCCCGAGGAGAATAGTGACACCAGAGGCCCAAACTATATTTTACTTTATTTGACATCCGATAATATTGTTCAAGGATAGCCCGATGATCAAATTAGAGCTCAAAACGAACTCCTTTTGAAGGTTTGACTAAGAGTTGATTAGTGGTCAAAGTTTGACATGGGAAATGGTGAAAGTAAAATTTGAAAACATTAATGGAGATAAATGATATTAATTAATGTTTTTATTTGAGGTTGATATTTTTCTTATGGGTTTTTTAGAAGAAGAAAAGAATGGATTAAAAGTAAAAGTTAAATTTGGATATTTTTTTAAGAGAAAAAGTTATTTAGGGACCACATGACATTAATCGCCACTTAACACTTTCTTTTTCACCAAAGATAGTCGAGAACAAGTCTTCTCCTTTCTTCATTTTTTTTCATTTTTAAGCCAACTTTCTTTACTTTTAACCCCCAAATCACCTATTAAACACTAAATCATCAACCTAGGGTCTCTAAACTTACTATGTTAATAAAAAGTTTGGGAAAAGATGAAGAAAAGATATATGGGTGTTTTTCATAAATAGTACCCGAAATTTATAAGGTAAGTTAATAGAGTTTTGATTTTTTTTAGCACATGATTTTGGTGTAGTTGTATGCATTGATAAATAAAATGCATGAAATCGAATGTTTATGCAATATTATGAAGATAAAAAAGAGGAATTGAATGAGAGAGAGAAAGAGAAAGAGAAAGAGAAAGAGAAAGAGAAGGAAAAATGAATTGTTGGGGAAATTAAAGTTGATGGAAACTTAATTTGAAGAATTGGATATCAATTTGGTATATGTTCTTGTAATTCTATTTTTTCCTAAAAATTGCGTATTAGGTAATTTATGGTTCTTGAGTAAAATTGGAGGTTTATGAAATTGTTGTTAAAAATATTTAATTAGTTGGATTGTAAATGAAGTAGCACATGTAATTAATTTAGATTTGGACTTATAATTTGTGTTTTCCCCAATTGGCATATATATGGTGAATTTGAAAAATTGATATACATATTATTTTTGACTAATTGGTAAGATCAATACGTCATGAATGTTGTATAAACTAAAGTATTGTATAAACTAAATTAAAGCCAATAACAGGAGAAAAAAATGACATAAAGAAGTGAAGGATTTTACAAGATTTTACTGTGAATTATATATGAATACATGAAAGTTATGTATGAAATCTGGTTTAGAGGTGTTGAAATGTATTCGAGGATGGGTAAATTGTTTAGTCAAGGAGTTTGACATGGAAGTAGGTAGTTGAGTAACGTGCATGAGAAGTATATTAAAGTTTCTTGCATAAGATTTTAAGTAAATATCGAGGAAACTTTATCAAAATTTTTATAAAGTGAATGGAAATTGCTATAATAATGAGATGATAAATAGAGAATGTTGTAGTTCAAAATGTTAGGTATATAAGAATATGGTAACATTTGATATGTCGATTCTATTATCGGATATGAGGTGTTACATCATTCCTCCAATGTTTACTTTTAATTTATTTTTTCGAAGTTTTTCTTCTGTGGCTTTTTGGGTTCCAAAGAGTTCTTGAATATTTGTGTTTTGGAATTTCAGTTAATGTGTGGTTAAATTTAATTTGTCTTTTCCTAAAATTTTTGTTTCTACAAGCTCCTTAGTGAGTTAAATGCTTTTGATTGGACTGGATTACTATACTGAGTATACTTCTGACACTTCCATCCAAATTGTGTAACTTAAGTTATTACTTAATCGAAAATTTGTAGCATATAGGAAATAAGAATAAGGGATTTGTTTGTAATGGTCCTACTTAAAAAAAAAAGCGAAGAACTTAGTTATATTTGTTATACTCCAAAGATTTGACATTAGGCTATGTTATGACTATCATCAACCACATTCATATAAGGTTAGTTAGAAATCTTGACATATTATATGTTTGCTAGGCTTAAGGAGATCAAGTGAGGTATGATGTCTTTGTAGAACAAGCAGGTGAGATGCCTAAAAGATTAAATCCTCTACCCTTACTGGGCGAACCACTTAAGGCAATACCATAGGCAAAGGTAGATGTAGGGCTTTATTGTGACACATTTAAGTGTGATATTAAACTTCTCTTTTGTCTTAAAATTGAGAGGATGATTAAGCATATAGTCCATCCTTATTTCTAGCTTGGTGGTAAAATGTCATATTAGAAAAGTGCCCCTAACCCTATTTTTTTTAGGTTTATGCACCAAACAAGGGTTATTGTTGCTTAGTGTAGATGATTCAACCTAAGCTAAAGAAGTATTTTCATTTATTGGAAATCTTAAAGGACTTATACAATCAAAAAAAGAAGTTTGAGATAGTCATAAATGATGGGAGTTTAGAATATTCTAAAGTGTATAGCATTATCTAAAGATTCTTTTATCAACTGGTATGATACTAAATGTGAAATTGTTAACATTAAAGAAATGGGAACCATACGAGAGGCTAAGTTGATTTTAATATTAAGTGCAAACCTTAAAGCAACCTATACAATTAATCTTTTATGCCAAAAAATCAATAAGTTTGAGTCATGACTTTGCTTTGAATGACTCCCTCCCCCATCATGAAGCCCTTTCATGTATTACATAAACACTAATCCTAATTAAACTTAGGAAATTTTAAAAGTAGCTATTTTACATACGACATAAACACCAATCTTAGGATTTATGGCTTAAATATTTCCTATTTCCTATTTCACATGCGACATAGGCACGAATATAAGTGTTTATATTAGTGTTTATGTCATATGTGAAATAACTATTTTATAATGTATCAACTAGGATTTGTGACTTAAGTAATACCAAAATGTGAAATAACTACTTTTAAAATTATAACAATTTATTTTCAAATGTCAATAAGCTTTAATTTATGTTATTTTTTTACTCATCCTTTTATTTTTTAATTCTCTTTAATAATAAATTTGCATATATGTTTTTATTGATTATTCTTTATACTTTTTGTATCAGCCATTTCAATTACATATTAAAGAACACCATACTCTATTTGTTTTTCATTGAATAAAGTTTCTCACCATATGCTTATTGTAATATTATGTTGTCATATATCTTATTTTAAGGTTTTTCAAGTACGTGAACCAATTGCATTCTTTGGTATATATAATCACTTTTTAAAATGAGGCGTAGATGATAGTGATAAAATGAGGCATAGATGATAGTGATAATAATGACAACTTAGATCATGGAATTGGAGAAATTTGAGAGGATGTAGAGAATTTTATGTAGACTATGGATGATAATACTTTGCCTAATATATTTGGTAAAATTACACAAGATAATTTGAGAAGTTGTTGAAAGTAGCTTAAGAAGAATTATATCTATGGTGCTTTAATGTCTCACAACTATCTTTTATTGTAAAGTTGCACTTGAATATATATAATAGATTGAATAATAAATATTTTGACATGTGGATTAAGTTGTTCGATGATGTATTATCGATTGACCACAAATAGCCCAAATCTTGCTATGAAATTAAAAATTGTTAAGGAACTTTGGATTAGGATATATATCAATACATGTTTGAATTCAAGAATGTCCTATTTGTTGGTAAATCAAAGTAAGGGAAAAAGATACCTTATAAAATCTTGAGATACTTTTCTATTAAACCACAAATACAAAGGATTCGTATGTCAATGAAAACAGCCATAGATATGAGGGGGCATAAAAAGAAACACATTGATGATAACATTATAAGTCATCTAGTAGACATAAAGTCATAGAAAGACTTTGATAGGAAGTTTTTATGGTTTGTAAAGGATTGTCATAATGTTTGAACTATGTTAGCCTATGATGGATTTAATCCATTTGATAATATGAGTACTTCTCCCAGCATATAACTGATAATTTTTTATTATGATGATTGAATATATCATAAAAGTATTCTTTTTATTGTCTTACTATAATGTTGGTAAAATTTATCTTATTAATGCCATCAATGTTGATGATTCAGGCTCTGTTAATTATAATGATTGGATGTATCTTGATTATGATAATTGAATATATCATAAAAGTGTTATTTCTATTGTCTTATTGTAATGTTAGTAACATTTATGTATTTTTTCTAATAGATATCTAATATAATGACACCTGGTAGAAACTAAAGGAAAAAGGTGGTTGTTGTATAAATTGTAAAATAGAGGAATGCACAACTTCAACTAGATCAATCAGTTGATGCCATAAATTCAATTCCTACCCAAAAATGACATTCTATGCCTTCAAGTCGCACGGGTTTGAAATTTCTATACCTTTATACGCGCGCGCGCGTGTGTATTCCTTTTTTCCCATTGGAAATAGAACCTCTTATAGAATATTTCCACAATATAGTAACAACAATATTTCGCTTTCAAATCATACATGATAGCTCCATTTTGCCTCAAACAACAACGAAGTTATTAGTGCAGGTTTGTTAATTTTTAATTCATTTGTTATCCGACTTCAATGTTAGTACTAGAGAAAGAGGTTGAGGTAAAAATAGAGGTTGTGAATTGTAACTAATTAATATTGTAATAAATAACATAGAGTGATACTCAGCAAGGTTATCCTATAAATAAGGTCTAATATGCAAAATTATCAAATGAATTGGTCTAACTTGAAAGTCCAAGTTTATTTTCTTTGCCTTCATGTTTGCTTATATTAATTTTGTTAAAAGATTTAACAACTAGGTTACGTTTTTTTACTTGATTTAGGAAAATTGTGATAAGGCAAAGGTGACTAGATCAAAAATGAAAATACCTCATAATCAAAGGTTAAAGTTATTTGTAATTATCTGTAGTGAATATGTAAGATATATGTTTACAAGTTATGCTTAAATCAATAAACATTATATTATTTATTGTATCTTTTTTTTCTTCATAAAACAAAGTGAGAAGGAACTACATAGACAAGAGTGTGATATGATTACACTACATAAAATCACTCATTATAAGGAAAATAGTACATGATGAGTACCAGAAGAAGTAGAAAGTAACTAAGTAAGTATAAAAGTTTGTTCATTATTTTTCATTTATTAATGTAGTAGTAAGTAGTAATATGTGGATTGATTTTTTAAAATTTTAGAATAAGGTGCAAGATTTATTGGAGAAGTCTAAATCTTAGGAGAATGAGCTCAATGCGAAAGAGATTTGTGACACAATATTTGGTACTCATTTCGATTATGTGAAAAGCCTTAGCTACGATCTTAAGCTAAATGTTTTAATCTCAGTATATAAAACAATAACTGAATACCTTCAAGAGGAAAACAACATGCTTAAGACTACATTGTAGACTGAAGTAATTAGGTAATAAGAAACTTAAGCTAAATTAACAAAATATGATATTTTATTCAAAAGGTTACTTGGCCTGGATTGTGATGGAAATGAAGAGGAAAGTGAAGGGTGTTAATTCTATCTGCTAGATTTATTTTATCACTTCTTATATGTACTATAATTTAATTATAAGATCTTTTCTCGAATTACAAAGTAGACGAAGATGCAGCTGATAAGTGATTATGTTATAAATGATAAAGTTATGCATGTTTACTTTAATCATAATCAAATACTTAGTTTATTAATACCCTCGCAATATTTTTAGTTGATTTTAACCAACCTGAACCTGGACAACACTAAGTAGTCATCTGTGTTTTGCTTAAATATTTATGTAATATGAGCATCTTTGTCAGTATGTGAGACATATTCTAATATGTGAAGTGATTTTTTTATTTAATGATTGTCTATAAGAATTGTTCAAATTGTCATTAATATCTTGTATAAGAACAAAAGATCATCCTTTAATGTTATATTATTTTTCTTGGTACAATTTGCTGATATTTATATAATTTTGCTTTACATATGCAATATTCGACATTTTGAAGTAATAATATTTCTTTACAATTTAATTTTATGATAATAAAAAACATGTTCATAAATTATATACAAAACGTATTACTCAATAACATGGATTAAAACATCTCGCTGCATTATTAAAAATGTAACAAATAATTAATTGATGTGTTTTAAAAAGATGTAGCCAAATAACATATAGCTACGAAGGACAAAGTCAAAAATTATTGATTACATTTTATTTTTCTTGCCTATAATTTTCTGTTACAGAAAATTGACAACATTTCGTGTGACGAAACAGAAATGTCATAAATATTGATAATTGACAACATTTTTGGAACAATTAGCCACATTTTTTTTGCTAACCTATTGTTTACTTTATTGTAGTGATGTTTCCCTTACTTTTTCCTTAATTTCCTCCATATTTGTCCCCTCTTCTACTTCACATTTTTTCTTACATTCTTCAATTCTCCTTGCATGTAGACAAGATATGGTTATTCCCCCTTGTGATGTACAAAAAATTACTATTCGTTGAGACGATTATAAACCGACATTAACTGCTTCAAGAGATGACTTTATGTTTTTAGGTACCTTAACCTTACTGTACCAGGATTCTTATATTCGTGTTACTTCTTGTCTCTTACTGTTCTTAGTTTGTTGCTTTCTTTTGGAAGTTTCTTTTTAATGGTGGAAACCTGTAAGCTTGCTGATTAATTCGCAGCAAGTACAAGGGAAAAATTTTCAGAAACTCAAGGTCTGTTTCGCTAGATATATATACTCCATCTGAGAGTCTTGGACTTAGACACAACTTGTATTGCAGTATATGCAGAGGTTTAATGGCTGATCTATAGGTTTATAAGTGAAGCTAATTGCCCAAGTTCTTGAACAGTGTTTGGCATTATTATAACCAGCAGTGTCAATGTCATCCTTTTTGTTTTTTTGGTTGCCCCGTTTATTTCACTTGTCTTTTGCTTTACTTAAGTTCCTCTTCACTGAAATGCTCTTTGCCTCCCTTTTTCTTCTTTAATGTTGCCTCACCTTTTGTCGCTGTTTTTGCAGATTCATCTCTGTGTTCTGCAGCTAGGGCTTCCTCTTTGAACTCTTACCTATCTGATAATAAGTAACTTTTTTTTTCATATCTTTCACTGGAATATATAGTGTTGTATCCTTGGTCGGGAATAGCAAGCTATAGATCATTTAAGAGTCTACACAAGGGGATAGGTAATATTCCCCAGTTCTTCTGATCTAAGAACCCTAGTTCTAAAAGGTAAGTCACAAGTATCCTATACGATTCCAATTTCAGTTTCACTTATTCATCGTCTGGTAAAACTTGTTCAGAATTACAGGAGGTGATTAATGGTTCTGTTATATGAAAATTTCCTTTCTAAATACCACTAAATATCCTTTTTTTTCTGAAAAGATTAGCAGTGAAGATTGAAATTGGACCAGTAAGATCTCATTGCTGATATGAATTGACTATATCAATCTTATAAGAATTCTGCAGATGATCCTAGGAATGAGAATTTGGAGATAAGAGGGAAGTGACAGAGAGATTTTGAATCTATATAACGATCACCAAGTGAAATATTCCACAGGTTTTTGTTATCTGATTGTGAGTTAGTACTCCATAAGGTTTCCAAGTAAATTTTAAGAAAGAACAATACCCACAGATAATTATAAGTTCAAGAAAAAGGCTGCTTTGCAGGTTAAAAAAGTGAAAGAAGTTAGAAAAGAAGATGTTAGATTTGCATAAGTATACTTCTCCACATACAAACTTGAACTTTATAAAGTAACAGTAAACTGAGTTTATAATAATTCATCAATGTTTTGCAGGTAGCTAGAATATTTACATTGGATGGCTTCCTCCAGCTACTCCAATTCTCCATGTGCAGCTTGCAAGTTCTTGAGGAGGAAATGCCTCCCAGATTGCATCTTCGCACCATATTTTCCTCCAGAAGAGCCTCAGAAATTTGCCAATGTTCACAAGATATTTGGGGCAAGCAATGTCAGTAAGCTCCTGAATGAAGTACTCCCTCACCAAAGAGAAGATGCTGTGAACTCTCTTGCCTATGAAGCTGAAGCAAGGATGAAAGATCCTGTCTATGGCTGTGTTGGTGCAATCTCAGTTCTCCAAAGGCAAGTTTTCAGACTCCAGAAGGAACTGGACGCTACAAATGCTGACTTGATCCGCTATGCCTGCAATGAATTGCCACAACCTGGAAGAAGGGACACTCATGGAGTAGAGTTTTATGACCAAAACCTTAGCTTCTGGAACAATGACCCTTATGGTGGTGACCGTAAGACTGGAGATGGTAGCAACTTGCAATAGTTGATCAATCATAAGAATTGAAGAAAACCCATCTAGGGTTTCTCGTCATTTGCTACCTTGAATATATCCTAACTACAGATAAGAGTGGAAGCTGTGCCTGTTATTTTCTAGGTGAGAACTCTAAACTAATTAAGGTTGTTTCAAGTACATATAGAAGCATTTATATTATCTTCTGGACATCTCTCCCTGAGTAGAATGTCATGTACAAATGCAATTTATGCCAGAAATCTACTTCTTCTTCCTTGCTTACAAGCAGACTTATCAAGCACTTCCCTTTACAGGAGTCTCAAAAGCTCTATGTAACATTACAGAAGCAACACAGCACCACTAATTATATAAACCAGTTCTTTGTTATCAGGTTTATTTTATTTATAATGTACATAATACTTTATAAATTATATTTTAAATAAAAGTATTTATCATCTTTTTATCAATACCATGCAATCATTTGCAGGATCAAAGGCAACATTAGATTAATTTAACATTTATTCTCGCCGACCTAAAGCTGTGAAGGAATCTGTACCAGCTACCTTGTTTTGTTTAAAAGCTATATAGAATTGTTTAAAGATTCTTTTACCAACTGGTATGATACTGAAGGTGAAATTATTAACATTAAAGAAATTGGAAAAATACCAGAGGCTAAGTTGATTTTTAATATTGATTGCGAGCCTTAAAGTAACCCGTAAAGTTATTCTTTGATGATCAGAAAGTCATAAGTTTGAATTACAGAAACAACATTTTTATAAAATGCATATAATTAACGTTCTTCCCTTGATCGTCGTAAAATAAAGAGTCTTGTGTATTAAAGTTTGCCCTTTCATGCCTAAAGTTAACATTTTTAATTTTAAAGATTGAGATGCTTAAGGATTAATTAGAAATAAAGGGAACTAGTGTGCGGATTACCTGGCCTCAATCACAGCCCTAGTTAGTCCAAGATTACATATTCTCCAGGAGTCTTCCCTCATGAAGGATATCATCCTTGCAGGCACTGCCTGACTAACACCTCGAAAAACAGCTCTGGGCTGTCCAGGAGACTC
>JANKYF010000001.1:41193919-41205859 GCA_029829435.1 Erythroxylum hondense
AAAAACCCAAAACCAAAAATCAAGAACAAAAATGAAATGATCATAATGGTTACAGCCTGATGAAGGGTTGAAGACATTGCTGCCTCCTACCAGCTCTGACTGTTAGAATGAAACCAAGCATTGAACTCCATTTGTAGAAGGAAGAAACCTGTCAGGCATTTTGTCGAACACCTCCTACCCTTGATTGGAGGAGCCATGCAGAGGGAATTCTCAAGCAATGCATAAATTATGTATCTAAACCGACTTTATCTTCCTACCCTTGATTTATTTTATAGTTCTGAACCCTTACTTTTAATCAAACTCAAGATCGAGGAGATTACTTCCAACCGTTATGGAGTCCTACGCTTCTCTACTGGAGAGAACCAGAGTACCCCAACCTTCTATCCAAAAATTCGCTGTTATCTCTATCTTCTCTAAACTCCGATCCGCACCAAGTTACTTGGACCCGGACTCCGCCCCCGGAAGAGACGCCATTTCTCAGTGTATCAACTCTTCATCTCCGCCCGTCGTCGATCAATCCGTTCGCGAGCTCTGCTCTCTCGTGGCGGACTTCAAGTTGGACCTTTCTCGAGGTTTGCTCGAGCTACAGTCAGCGCTTGAAGGGTCGGACCCCAAGTTTGTCAGTTTGTTTGTTAAGGGACTGGGATTTCTTATCCGGGTCGGGTTTAAGAGGAAGCATGGGTCTTGGCAGTTTGGTGCTCCGGAGAATCACCCTTTTGTTAAGGTTAGTGAATTGATAAGTGGGGTTTTAGAGTTTAAGCTGGTTCTCGCTAGTTTGCTCCTTCTTCTACTTATTTTCGAAAGTTAGTTGATATTCAGTTTACTTGTTTCCTGAATTGTAGCTTGTGTTGTTGAAGAATTTGATGGTTGATTATATGTGGGTTGTTTATGGATTGCAGATTTTGTCTAGCAGAGTTGAAGTTCAGTCTGAGTTGGTCCACCAAATTCTACTCCTTATGGCACAGAATAGGGAGTTGGGAATGGTGGAAGTTTCTGAATTCCTGCGACCGTTTCTTAATTTTTCAATTCTTCGAGTACCTTTTTCAGATTTATCAGCATCTTTATTTTTACGGGAGCTTATATCATCAATGGCATCTTTTTGTTGTTCATATCCTTGTGAGGCCATTCCAGTTCTTAAGCTACTAGCCAGAAGCATTTCATGTCTACCGCACAAGAACTTAGATGTCAGTACACTTGTTTACCGATGTTGTATGCTTGGTATATTCAGCGTTGCTTTACTGGTTTAACTGTATTGGAATGGTATGCAGGAACTTAGGAACTCAAGTTATTACCTGGAAAGCGTTGTTGATGCTTACACAGTAGTTTTGAAACGGTTGGTTGGAACAGGATTGGTATGATTTAAAGCTTTGGTTTTGAGTGTTTGTAAACGAGTTTGCAACTCGAGGATAATTACTTCATCATCTGCATGTTATAATTTTTCATATCTTTTTTGATATGTTAGTAGCTGGTAGCTGTGGCTCAAAAGCTTGGTGTGAAACTGTCAGAGGACATTCTTTCCCTATTGACACACCTTCGTGGGCATTCTGGTGGCATTGAGCTAATTGTTGAACTTGTCAAGCGGTTACTTGTTGTCCAGGAAGATCTTGCTTTGCAATATGTCCCTGAGTTATCATCAGTGATGCTGTCTCTATTTATTGTCCTAATTGAATCTGAACTTGAACACGATCAACTCTCTTTATTGAAGCTCCTAACCTTTCTTATAAAGTGGAAAAGAAAAAACAGTATGTTCACTCTATCCCACATATATAGGATTAAAAAAGCACTCAAGTAATATATTCTGGTTTGCTCTTTTTTTTTTGGGATTGAATGATCATTTTATGAGTTTCTTTTCATCAATTATATATATATGGTGGACTCACATTTCTGATTACTGTATATGCCTCTTAGGCATCCAAGGTGCCTCTTCATTTGTCTATTAAAAATACTTGTAGATGCCTCGTCTTATCATTTTAATGGTTATTTTCTTGCAATCCTGAACAATTGGTTGCTTTGTTTATGTTCCTTCAAACTTTGTGCTTTCCATTTATCCATAGAACAAGTTTGAAACATTTAATCGCTGCTCTCAATTAGTACTTTGATGACTGTCTTATCATTTTAATGGTTATTTTCTTGCAATCCTGAACAATTGGTTGCTTTTTTTGTTTTCCTTCAAACTTTGTGCTTTCCATTTATCCATAGAACAAGTTTGAAACATTTAATCTCTGTTCTCAATTAGCACTTTGATGACTTTCTCATCATGTGCATTATTGTTAATTTACCCTGTGGGACACTGCTGAATGTTTATAGTGATTTACTTATTTTGCAGCAAATGTGGATGATATTACTAAAGATGCTTTGGATGAAGAGCTCTTATTTATGTTTCCTGTCATCAACCTTATGTCATCTGGTTCTAGACCTGTTAAGGGAGCTGCATCTGATTTACTTGTCATGTTAGAGCATCTCCTAGTACAATTGTTGAGACATCCAAGAATTGAATTATCCAACAAAGGAAGAACCCAATCCATCAGCTCACCTGGGCTTCTGGTTTATAGGCTTCTGCAACATCTTTGGTTTCAGGCATGTAGCTATCTCTATCCTCTTAATGTCAGATATTCAATCACTTTTTTACAGGGTTTTGCTAGTTTTTCACCCATACAATGTATGCTTCCTTTTTGTTGTTTAGACCCAGAAAGAGAAAGATTTCTCATTGATGTTTAAGAACATATTTCCATAAAATGGCTTCGGTGTCAGCTTTCATCACAATGTTGTTAAATAAAAGAGAAGAGTGCTCTTCGTTATTACCTATATATCTACTATTGTTGCATAAGATGAAGAGAGTGTTGCAAAGTTTCCTACCAACCACATTCATCTAGTTGGGACATGGCTGCTTGAGTTTACTTTAAAGGAAAATTTATTAGCTATTTGACTATCCTATGATTTAGTTCTCTCAACATTTTGACTACTTTGTTTCCCAGGATCAATTTTTGCAGTCCAGTTTTTTCATAAATTTCACTTCTGGTTGTAAAACTAGTGTCAAAGGCATACACAATGAGCCAAATCCTTGGAGTTCTCAACTAAGAGAACACTCTTTGCATATCATTGAAAGGCGGAGGTCCTCACATCCTATTACTCGATCTCAAGAAATTTTTTTAGCTGGTGAGGCCCCCAAACTCTATGTTACTTGTATCCTTCTTTCATTGCAAGAGTTCATTTATATCATAATAATGCAATTCAATATCATAGAAATGCCTCCACTACTCTCTGCAATTAATGGAGTTCTGGTGATGCATCAGTCATCGGGGAATACTGCAATAGATTTATTGGCTGCCATCGGTGTTATGGATCCGAGGCAGGGAGTTCCACTGCTACTATGCATTCTATTTTACTGCAACATTTTCACCAAAAAGGATTTTAATCAGCAAAATCTAGTGGTGAGTTATTCTAGTATGAGAATGCCCATTTTTCTCGTTTGGTGGCTTTCATTTTCTCTCTCTCTCTCTTATTTTTTTTTATTTTTAAATTGATCTGTCTGACAGCCAAGACTTTTAGCAGTGCTTCCATCACTTGCTTCGAATTCCGTGATGATTCCACTTGTGGTCCAGACTATCCTGCCAATGCTTCAAAAGGATGGAAATGCGTAAGTACTCCTTGATTATTAATGGCCTCACTTTCATTTCTTTATTCGATACTCATTACTGTGTTGGATTGAATAACAGGAATCAATTGAGAATAATTAGTCCGTGCTCTGGTCTTGTTTATTGCTTTAATTTAGAGTATCCCATTCATCCTAATCATAGTGAGGATTATGATTCAATGAGCTTTGCCATTCCCCAGATTGTGTATGATAGAGCTTGTTTGCTTCGGAGATCAAATTGATGTCATAATTTTGAATCACTATCTAAAATTCAAAAGATCTACTCCAAAGGGCAAACTGTTTTTTGATTGTTTCTGTTTATGATTCTTGTTGTTTTTGACTATACTTTGTGTTTATCATCTGCAGAGTGTTGTTTGCAACAGGGGCTCGTTTACTTTGTCAAACGTGGGAAATCAATGACCGTGCCTTTGGGAGTCTGCAAGTATGTTCTTACTATGCTGCTTATGAATAGTGCCATGTTTCTTTTTGCGCTATTAGGTACTGGAACTTTCTTTTGGAAGAAAAAAGGAAAAATAAGAAACATCATGCATGCAGCAGTATGCTCGATTTTGTTTATAATGTGCTTAATAATATGCAGGCGGTATTACTTCCACAAGTATTCAAGGAGTTGAAGTATGAGAGAAATATCTGTATAAGTTTGGCCGCTTCGGTTAGGGATGTTTGCAGGAAAAATCCTGATAGGGGTGTGGACCTTATTTTGTCTGTTTCGGTATGGGAAAATGAACCTGGTTTTTATATTTAGATTTTCATTTTCTGGTAATCCATGCATGCTTCTTTTCATTCTCATGTTCTTTTCTTTCTCAATAACAGGCATGCATTGAGAGCCAGGATTCTATTATTCAATCTCTTGGTTTTCAAAGCCTTGCTCATCTTTGTGAAGCTGATGTGATTGGTAATGACAATTGCCCTACGAAACTAAAGGATGATTTATTTCATTTTTCAATCCATGTATGGATTCAGTATATGCATGAAGATAGATTTTATTTGATTGTCTCAATATCTCCAAGCAAGCTGATAGTAGTGGCTTCAATAAATTTCTTGCAAGACCATTTGGGAAATATGATAGTGCAATTTCTTTGAGCATCTCATTCAATAGTATCATAGGCAAGAGTTGCCAAGTATCTTAGATAACGTTAACGCCTGCTTAGCTTTGGCTTTGATAGTCATCCTTTGGCTAGGGGAAGCAAAGTTTATAGTTCCTTTGGCAGGGAATATGACAAGTATCTAGGTCATTGGCCTAATTTTGTGGTTGAAGAAGGATTCTCCTCACTTTCTGCATGTCTCTAACTTCATATTGAAAAATTTTCTTTCTGCTTATGCAACTAAGTAGGCGGAGCTATTTGCAAAACTAAATAGGCAGAGCTATTTGAACTATTCCTTTTCTGCAGAAATGTTTATGTTTTCCCAACAGTTGGAAAATTACTTTGTTTCCTAGAGAAAAGGTTACAGTGTTCACTTCCAAGCAATTGTTTTTTAATTTGCATGGTTCTGAAATAAGTTGTGATGTATATTAAAATCACACTATTTTCCTTAGAGAACTCTCAATTTGTTTTCTGTCTAGATTTTTACACTGCTTGGGATGTCATTGAAAAACATGTTCTGGACTACTCCACACACCCTGTTCTGGCCCAAAGGTGAGCATTTTGTAGTATTTGTTGATATTTAGGATTATGGTTCCTTCAAATATTTCAACATCTGCCAACACCTTAGGAAAAGCTGAAGATGGTTAGGTGAGCTGGGCTTAACTTTTAAATTGCCAGTATTACTGGCTAGTTTATAGCCATGTTTAGACAGTTTTGAGTGTCATCATTATATCTGGCTGATGACTAATTTTTCTGATTGGTACAGTTTATGCCTTCTTTTGAGATGGGGTGCCATGGATGCTGGAGCATATTCAGAAATTTCAAGAAATGTTTTACAAACTTTGTGGGTCGTTGCTTCCTCCAGACATGTTGATTATGGGGACCAATGGACAAAGGCAAGGGTTATCGCATTTGAGGCCTTAACCCAATATGAGGTAAATGTTCTGAGTTTGAAGGCATATCCTTTGGAACTTTTCCTCTGGTTTGATAACTTCATTCCTTTGACATCTATAACAGCAAATGGATGAGGTACTATGCTTTATTATGTCTTAATTTCATCCATATTTAATGTTTTGTTCTTAAGGTTCCAGACCTAGTAAGTGGAATTCCAGATTTCAAAAAAGCAAACACGGATTTGCTTTTGACTGAGACAAATCTTGATGTACTTAAGGCCATGGAAGCCTTTGAAGTCAAAATCATAGACCATGAACACATGTAAACAATGTATTTGATTTTCTGTTTTATGAGATAGAGTTTTGCAGCACCTGATATCAAATAGTTCTATTTTCTTCAGGAATCGGCGAAGACTCATAAAGGATAAAAAGGTTGCAGGAAACAAGGTTGAGAAACTGCTAGATGTCTGTCCTCAGGTTCTTTTCCCTTCAGGTATAATAACATATGCTGCACAGTAAGAATGTTTACTATTTTGCATTTAGTTTCTGTCAAAGAACAATAAAAAGACTAAGATATTTCGCTGCATGTGGTCGTGGCATCTTTAGTTGGCAGTGAAAGTTTCAAGTTTAGCCTTTTAGTACTGATTTACACAATTGAGGAATATATTTGAAGGACTTCTGTAGACGCCTTTGTTCATTTTCATTTCATTTTCTGCACACTCATCTATTAGAGGAGTATTCCCACTTGGAGTGGACAATTAGGAGAACAAGAACATGAATTCCCTTTAGCCACGGCATGATATATAGCTCTTGCAATTCCATCATGCAATCTATGTAGCTTGTGATTATGATTTATAACTGCAGGTGGAAAACATAGTGCTGGACAACTACCTGGTGCAGCTCTATTATGCCTTTCCTTTAACCCTAAAAATTTGAACAACCAAGGAAGGGTATGATAAGTCACATATTGAAGTTTTATTCTCAATTATTGACCAATATTTCAAGTCTTCATCGCCTATTTCAGGTGTTGCAAGATGTTCATACTGTTTATCAGAACACATTGTTGGACATAGCTGCTTCTCTTCAACTTTCTAGAAACATCTTCATTGCCCTTCTGTCACTACAATCATGGAAATCGTTCATGAGTCGATGGATTAAGGGTTATATTGCAACCATTGATGCTAAAGTTTCTTCTGTAGCATCTGATAAAATGTCAAAAGTGGCTAATGATATCCTGAAGGTGCATATTTTGTCTTTCATTCTCTCATAATACCCTTTCTTCACCTCTTTTCTGTCGTCTTTGCCAGCGTAGGCAGTTTTGGGTTTTGGGTTTTGGGTTTGGGTTTTAGGTGCAATGTTACTGTTTCATGTCCTGCAGGTTTTGTTGCAACTTGCTGAAGAATCTATACCAAGATCTGCTGAAAACATTGCACTGGCAATTGGTGCACTCTGCGTGGTAAGAGATATGTACAATGCAAATTTCTTGCTATAATTTTCTGGTCACTGATTCCTTTTAATGTGAGATATGTCTGAGACCAAGGTGAATTTTTGTGTGAACGTTGTTATGGATAGTATGTTCTGCTAAACCTAGGCAATCTAATCATCCTTTCTAATCAGAGCAGTATTTTCTTTGCTATATACGTACCGACTGAAGTTCTACTGCCTACTACAAACGAACTCTGGCTTAGCAAGATTCCTTCTACCCCATCTTCTTTGGTGAAAACCTATTAATTGATCATCTAACTCTTTTTTACCATTGGTATAAGTTTCTGTGCCTTTTAAGGAATGAAGTATCTTTATTGGATGCTTTGCTGGCTATTTTCAGGTCTTGCCTCCATCTGCTCATACTATCAAAGCCGCTGCTTCGAAATTTCTATTAAATTGTTTGTTCCAGCATGAACATGAATTCCGCCAATGGACAGCTGCAATATCTCTTGGATTAATATCTAGTTGCCTGCATGTAACTGATCATAAGCAGAAATTCCAAAATATTAATGGACTTATGGAGGTAGGAAGATATGTTATTTGTAGATGTTTCTATAGGTTTCAGTTCATGTTCAGAAAGCTCTGAGGAATGATGGTGTTCTTATTTTCTTTCCCTGGGTTATATATATATATTGATGTGTGCACTGATTGAGAGCATGTGCCCGCAGGTTTTGTGTTGCAGCAGAAGCATTCTTGTGAAAGGAGCATGTGCTGTTGGCTTAGGCTTTTCATGCCATGATCTTGCCAGGAGGATTCAAACTTCTGATGACACTTATTTGGAGAAAGAAAAGTTGACGATTCAGGAAGTTGACATGCTAGGAAAGATAGTCCGGACATTAGTTCTAATGATAAGTCCTTTTTGTCAAGCTTCACATCATACTCTAGAGGCTCTGCTTGAATATTTCCCTAAAGCCAGTGATGAAACCAAGATTGAGATAGGTTCTGAATGTTTGTTTGAGAAGTGTGATCTGGAGGAAGATATCTGGGGTGTTTCTGGTCTTGTCTTTGGGGTGGGAAGTTCTGTTAGTGCCCTATACAGAGCTGGGGCACATGAGGCCATGAGTAAGATAAAAGACTTGATAATATCATGGATCCCACATTTAAACACGAACTTTCCTATTAAAGGATCAGATAAATTTTTGTCTGTCGGGTCGTGTCTTGTACTTCCAAGTATTGTTGCTTTCTTCCAGAGGGTTGAAATGATTAGTGATAATGAACTGGGCGAATTGATGAACGGTTACAGTGAGCTCATATCTGAGTTGACATCTGTGAAAATGTCTGGTGCTTTCCACCAGAGTTTGTTATTGGCGACATCTGTTGGAGCAGGAAATCTTATTGCATGCATTTTAAATGAAGGTGTCCACTGCGTTGAATTTGAACAAATAAAAAATTTCCTAGACTTGTTCAGAAAATGCTATTCTAATCCACATCCCAATCTTGTGCAACTGGGTGGGATGCTTGGAGTAGTTAATGCTATGGGAGCTGGTGCAGGGATTTTGGTTGATGGCCATCTTTTTTCTTCCTCAGCAAATACTGGTCCTAAAAAAATGGTTGGTTAATATCTTCTTTTGTCTTTCTAGTTAAGCATGATAGGCACTATGGACTTACATATGTAACAGGATTTCCATATGCTTGGCAGGAATCAACTTATATGATAGGTCCTTTGCTTTCGAGCCATGTTATTGAACCACATTTGACGACATTGATACAAGAGATGTTTCTCGTTGCACAGAATTCTGATGACCTCCAAATGCAACAAAATGCATCTTGGGTTCTTTCATTCCTTCGAAATCATTTATGGTCCAAGAAACTCGGCATTACTGAAAGTAGTGCTCAGACTGATGTTGCTGATCCAAAAACAGTTTCTCACAGTTTTTCAGAGGACAGTTTAGTCATGAAACTCTCTGTCTGGCTAATGCATCGTAACTATACTGGGGTATGGCTTAGAGATTATGTTATGATGCTTATCTTTGTTTTGTTCCAGCAGATTATGATAACTTATAATATGTTGGATCTGCCATGCACAGCGACTGATTATCTACCTTTCACCTAAAATTGAAAACATGGTCACAAAATAACATCGTCCTTGAAACAGATGAAGCTTTATCTGACTGTAACCAACTATTACAGAGGCCATATACTTTGATATTTTAGCTGTTAACTTGTAGATGTGCTCTGGCTGGTATGTCGAAAAATGCTACTAACTTGTGGCCTTCTCAGCTCTTTAAGTTAAATGATGCCTGTGTGTTAAAATTATCCTTTTTATTCACAGATAAAAAGAACTGTTGTATTTCCCATAAATTTGAGGTGATAAATCTTTTGAAATACTTTGCTTTCTGATTTTCCAGGAAGATCAAAATTTGGACGTTGGAACAATAATAACTGTCCTAAGTTGCCTCTCACAAGCTCCCAGACTGCCCATTGTAGACTGGGGATCGGTTGTTAGACGCTGCATGAGATATGAGCCTCAAGTTTCTGAGTTTTTGCGACCCAATTCAGTTCTTAATCAGAGAACCCTTAGGCAGGAGTGTCTGAAATTCTCAATGGCTCACGCAGACCAGCTTGAGCCCCTCCTAACTTTTCTGGATGAGCTTACTGACCTCCCAAGGTTCAGCGCATTAGGCATAAATATGCAGTCTTTTTTACTTCTCCATCTTGCTGGCCTAATAAAAATATTCTCAGGTTCTCGGCTAGAGAAGTTGTTCTGTGATATTGCCGATTTCTTTACTTCAAATAATTCATTCCAAGTATATAACCCTGACGAGAGGAGCTCATTGAGAATGTCATGCTGGAAGGGTCTTTACCATTGTCTAGATGATCCTTCTCTTAATTGTTTAGATTCTATGTCAAGTGTTGATAAGTGCATACAAGTGTTGTTTCAGTTGTTGCCTGTTTCAGAATCCACTGTTACCATTGAAGCAGATCTTCCCACCTGTGGAGAAGAGTGGTCAGAGGTAGTTAAATGCCTAGCAAAGGCTAAGGACGAGTGGTTATTGGATTTCCTCCAGGTAAACATACTTTCCGTTCTACCTTGTTCTTCGTATATTCTTTGTGGTACCCTTCATACATTTTGAGTTTGCATAATTATCAACTTAAATCCGGTGAAATGATTGAAGGAATTGAAATTTATTCCTCATATGTTTCAAGTCTCATCCACTCAATAATTGTTGAAATACCTCCAACAGGTTGGGATTAAGAGAGCTGAATTGAGTTGAATTTAAGTTTCAGTGATTTACAGTTTATACTTCTTTCCTCAATGAATCCTCCCCATCAGGTTTCCCTGCTGGATCTAACACAAGGAGGTGACCTGACTACTGAGGTCCTTAAGAAGCTTCTAACAATGGCCAAACTTGTGAGAATGGGTTCCATCCCATTGATGAAGCTTGGAATATTAAAAGCCTGGCTACTGAACTCCAAATCACGAGGTAGGTTGCTCCTTGTGGTGAACTTGACTACTATGAACAAATCAGCAAACATAGAAGTGTTAATGATGTTATTAAACAAATAAATTAGTTCATTGCCTCAATCTTTGAGCTATACCTTGTTTCATGCATATGTTTTCATGGTTTCAGGCATTTGGAATCTGCTTGTTGAAGTCGTAGCAGCTCTGCAATTTGCAGAGGGAAGTGTCAAAAGTCAGTGGCTTGTTGATGCAGTAGAAATTAGCTGTGTCTCAAGTTATCCTTCCACGGTATATACACGTCTATCTCCTACCAAAACTGCATGGCAATTGCTTCTGAATTTGTATAGTAACATAATGCGATCTAACCATGCCGTTACTTATTTCCTACTAGAATTTCTGCTAGATTTTCTAAAACTCCTCATCAAAGAAGGAAGCACTATAAGAAGCAACTTATTTCTATGCATGTAGAATACTGCTATGTTCCGTTCACTTTCGGTTGTCTGGATAAGACGATATGTGCCGTTGCATAACATTTGCCACCCAGTCTGATGCTTTCTAATGAGTTTCTGCTCTTCTGCTACAGGCACTACAGTTTGTTGGTCTGCTATCTGGTAGCTGCTGCAAATACATGCCTCTCCTAACTCTGGATCAACTCACTGTGTTGAGCGATCTCCCAGTTACGCTTACCTCTCTCCTGAGCGATCCGAACTGGGAGCATGTTGCAGAATCCATAGTTTCTAATCTCTGGGCATCGATCGAACGAATTTACTCCTGGGTTTCAAGCACAGGATTACCTGATGATACACTCAGTACACAGCCTATTGCCGAAACAGAACGTGAAATGGCTGCATTTCTATTGCAAGTCATGCATCAAACTTGTGTAACTTTGAAAGAGCACTTGCCTCTGGAGAAGCAACTTAGACTTGCAGACATGGCAGTCGGTTGAAGCTCGTTAGACACTAACTTACCTGATACTAGAGCATCAAAGCAACCATACCAGCTTTTTGACATTTTGGCCTGAAATGGCTGAGACCAGACCTAACCACACCTGTAAATTTTCTTCTGGAGTATATGTACATCTACATCCTTTTTTCCAATTTAACTCTCACTGGCACAAATTCTGTTGCTGTCTGAATTTTCCTATTCTCAACTAAAGATGAGAAGTCTGTGACGAGAATTAATTGGATTTCAGATTGGATAATTAGATCTTAAGTCAGATTTGAATTTGAGATGGAATTTTAATAAAATGATATTATTTTAATAAGACTCAGAAAATTTAAGATAATTTTGTAAATTAATTAAAAATTATAATTATAATTATAATTAAGTAAATTTTTCTTCAGTTAAATAAACTATCTTTTTATACTCTATGCATTAAAAAAATCCATTATAAACACATTATTTCGATATTATTTCAATTAA
>JANKYF010000001.1:41401742-41415067 GCA_029829435.1 Erythroxylum hondense
AGGACATTTTGGTCTTTTTGTTACTTATTCCTTTTCTTATTCTATGTTTATATTTTCAAACCAAACATTGGAATAGAAATTCTTTATCTATTCCTTTCTTTAAACCAAACAAAGTAATACTCATTCTATCATATTTCTTATATTTTCTATTCCTAAGAATAACTATTCTATTTCCTGTCTATTCTATTCCTTGAACCAAACAGGCCATAAGTGAAATGATCTCTAAAAAAATTCTCAATGCACCGTTTCGTTTAAGAGCCTTAACAAAGGAAAGGAGTATATTGGATTGGAGTGTGTTAAAGAGAACTTGCCGAAAGGATGCCTCTCCACTAAGCATGTTTCTCTGCTCTTGACCCTATATTGAATTAACTTTAGTAGTTGGAAAAATATCAGAGGATAACACTGGTTAGCTTCTTTCGCTTTCTTTGCTCTCAATTTGGTGATGACCCATTTAAGAGACAAGTCACCAACGTAATGGTGAAGATTAGTAAGAGTGGTCCATATGTCGCTGTGTCATATAAAGGAATGGCTCTTATATTAATCGGATATATGCATCATTAAACAGAAATCAACGAGGTGATGATGATGTTTATGATGATGATGATGATGCAATTAGGACCTTTTCACACAAAATATGTTTATGCGAATATAATATTACGTATTGTAGTAACAACATATATTGTAGTAACAACATATGTATCCATTCAAGTGTTTTCTTCTTTAATTAGTAGTGGTCAATTTCTCTTCTAAACAAATTTGGATTTCCATAAAACTGGCACAAGGAAAACAAATACTATGAGGCTAGTCACATTAAAAGATCATCACCGCTTACTAGCTTGAAATATATATACCTTTTTCCAAATACTCTTCCGAGAGAGAAGGATTTATACAATATTCGATCTAGTGGGATGAAATGCAATGGAAGAGCTTTGCCTGGAAATGCTGTGGTGTGTTCCACTAAGAAAATGTTATGTAATCGACTGATTAACCACTTTGGGAACATATGAGTACGAGCATGTACTAGGGTTTTAAACAAATGTAATGTTGATGAAGATTGAGATTTGAGATTATTGTCAAAACAGCGACATGGACTAAGAAAACAATGAATTAACAACAATAACCATATCATATTAAAGTGAACACCCTTCAAAGTTGTTATTTGAATCGATTTTATGGAAGGTATCAAAAGTCGCCATCGTACATAATAAGGGTCAAGAACTTTGCTACCTAACTAGATCCCATTATGGAAACTTCCTCTCCATATTTTCTAACCCGAGCATCAATTAAGAGGAATAACACTAGAAAAATATGCTCCATCGCTAGATACAAAAGAGGGATTTGACTTTTAGATGCATGAGTAGCGTATGCTTTGCATTAATATATGCATATGTTTCTTGACATGGACAATTCATGTGGTAGATTTGATGGTTTCACCTTCTAACACACAATTTAGTAGCTAATTAAATTATTACTTCTCACTAATCCTTTTGTTTAGAAAGATGATGAGGAAAAATTTAGGGGAGTGAGGGGAGGATGCACTTGCGAAAACAATAGTTAAATGATTATACATGTGAAAATGTTCTTACGAAAGTCTAATTTGTGCGAACCTAAATCCTGGCGTTGATGAAACTTCACGGACAATTATAGCATAGAAATTAGGGGAAAGACATTCAATTCCACGAGTACTGCATCAGTTTCTTGATTGTACAATGCGCATATTACTCTTGCAAAGCATAAATGTCACCTTTGTTAGTCGTAGAATCTATGCAGTGTACACAACATGACTGAGAAAGTCAGCTTTTGTGCTACTCTCCTCAAGGATTGGACAGACTGATACCTATCACAAAAGAACATTACCCAATCCATAGTTTCTGAGGTTATTCAAGACTTGATGGGTACTTTAGATAGGTGAGATAAGCGCACTTTTTGTGGCAGCTTTCCGCAGTGGTGAAATTAGTGAAGTGTCTGCCTGACAGGAAAAAAGATTTCCAAGCTCTTAGCAGGTTTTGATTAAAGAAGCTTGGGAAAGCATGAATTGACTGAATGACTTGGAAAAATTAGTACGTGACATGGCTAAAGGTGATGCACATTACAACGCTGCTGAGTAAATATATTAAGTGTTCTGTTTCAGTAATATCTGATTCGGTTATTATGTTCTAATATTGTTTTATTAAATTTTATTTATATATTATTAATGTAAAATTTATATAAATGTAATGATAAGATTTAATAAAATATAATAAAAATATCATGATTAAAACAAGAGATATTACGTGACATGACCCAATATTGTGTGAGAGAGGTAAATCATGGTTTGATCCCAGCTAACTTTTTGGAAAGGCAGCCCAGTACTCAGTGCGCACAAGGAATTACCACATTAGATGAGCTCCCACACTGTCGTTATCGAAACTCGAACCTGAGATTTTAGACTTACTTTCTTTCTCAATAATCAACTGGACTACCCGTACGGGCTTAAAACAAGAGATCTAATCCTTATAAATGTTAAATTTAGCACCTGCTACCGCCCATTTGTTTAGCAGATTTCCATTAGCGAGTGTGACCTGGTTTAAATACCAGTCACATTCCCATCGAAGCTTTTACAGTCATAGTCTCTGATGGTGATGGGAGATTTCAGACAGTGGTCTTATATAGCTTCCAAGGCCTCCTTCTGTGTCTTTATTGTTGCCTTTTAAAATGATTTTCCAATTTTTCTAGTAACCCTTTTTTGTTTTCCGTCTCCACATCAAGTTAGGGTGCTATGGAGTTTTGAAGAGGTGCTTAAAAAAGTAGAAAAGAATAATAGGAAAAAGACACAAAGTGGTGGAGAGGAAATACCAGTCACTGCAAACAAATTGAGCTAGATACAAACTTGCTTTTATCATTTGCTGGTGCATGGTAGGTATTGATTCTTCAACACCAAAATAAATATTCGTGTAATAACAAAAAATAGGAAAAATTAAAGGTAGGGCCCTTTTATTTTGGAATGCATTTGATCAGGACTTGGACCCACTGTTGAATTTTGCAAATTAGACATGAATGATATTCATCAGATTTGACAATTTTAGTATCTGTGCACCCAATTTATTCAAGTTTGGTAAATTTTTTTCAGGTTGCTCTTAAATTCAATCTAGATGTAGTTGAGAATTAAAGCAGAGGAAAACCGATCTTCCCTATACTGTATAAGAGTATATGATTTGATGTTATATGTGTATATACCTGCAGAATGGAGGTATATTTCTATAAATATTAATCTCTTATGGCATATAATTAGATGTAAACTTTTTTGAGCATTAAAGTAGGTGTATTGTAGTGGTTGGCTCTGTGTTCCCTGGCAATTTAATTGCTTTATCTTCAAACTCTTGCATCCAACCACATAAAAAGAAAAGAAAAATGGAAGAAAAGAAGTGGAAATACACACAGGAGTACGAAAAAGACAAAGAGATATTTATTATTGAATTGAACAACAAAGGAACCCCTCAATTTCAACCCCACACAGTTTTCATCATCATCCTCGTCGTCATCATCTTTCTTTCTCTCTTTCTTTTATTAATAATCAATTTAATCTTTTGTGGAGGGATTTGGAAGGAGACGTTTCCTCGTTCTTCGTCTGTTGTTATCTTCTCACACACCTTGAAATCGCTCTACCCTTCTGTTCTTTAATTTTTCGCGCAGTCCTTGTTTTTATTGAAGATATACTGGCATACGCATACAGCTTTCTTCATAACTCTTTCTCTGGGGTCAAATCGAAGAAGCTCCATTGTTTTGATCTCTTCGCAGGCACTACCTCACTCAAAGGACATAAAAGAGAGAGGGAAGAAGGATGACTGTGGTGTGTGGATAACAACCCTTCATATAGTTTATTATTTGCACATCCCCACTCCTAACCAGAGCAGAAACACTACTTGTCATATATAATTATGTTTCTTATATAGAGAATTTGCTCTCTGTGTAAAATTTCTCGACTACCAATTTTGCTTAGTCATAGAAATCCCTCCAAATATACCTTTTATGCAAGAAAAATAGCTTCATGCAATAATGGATAACTAGTGAATAAAGAGGAGTATCTTTTTTTCTCTGCCTTTATAATTTAACCCCATCTTTCTTTTCACTTCTTATCTGTTCTCCTTTTCAGTGGGGGTGTCGCAGAGATTTGAAGGTCTGACAAAGTGCTGAGACTGAAAAATATTATAGGATATTTAGATACATAGATACCATATACACAGATAATCACAGACATGGTGGGTGCGGTGTTTTTGTGTTTCTGATGTACTTCTTTCATTGTCAAATTATATCAGTCATGAAAGTATATATACAACTCCCTCCTTTCCCTTTCTCTTTATCTCTCTGATCAATTCAAGGACTTTAGGTCATTGTAAATGAAAATTCTTTCTTCTCCGTTGCAGCGGGGATGATCATGAAGCACGTGCACGCGAAGATTTCCATCACAACAGGTTCCAATGATATAAAACTCTTACTATAATCAACACCTTGTCTTTCTCTTTCCCTATCAATCTTTGTACCATTCTCTCCCTCTCTTTCTCTCTTACCATTTCTATTTTCTTTAATTCTCCATATAAACGGCATATATCCTTGTACTTTCCCTTCTCTTCTATCACTTCTTCTAGATGGGACATATAGAAGCTCTAGAAGTGGAAGTGCTTTACATCAATATAATTACATATGTGCTCCAAATGTTTTCAGTTAGTATGGGAAACTCTTTAATCTTCGCTCAAATCTTGGTATATTCACTAAACTTTTTCGTGTTTCTTCAGTTCCAAGCCACGGCTGAGCAGAAAAGCATCATATACCGACTAGCTTAATCACTGTCTGAAGCACTTATCAATTCTCAAGTCTCCTTGATGGGCTGATCTGCAAAGCACCCAAAACTCTTAAGGTATCTTCTACGCGTATGCGTACGTGGCTATTTCTTGTGCACGTATAAGTATGTGCATGTATTTGGAGGTTATGTGCTAGTAGCAGTATATGTTATGTGGATGTAAAGACCGACTAATAACGCTGTCTCTTTTTCAGAAGAGAAGATCATAGTTTTTCAGAAACAAATCGAACCAGATGGCGACGTTCTTTCATGGGAATCCCGAAATTCAAGCTGCTGCTGCAGCGTCAGCTGAGGGACTCCAAACCCTCGTACTCATGAACCCTACTTATGTCCAATACTCCGACAGCCGTTCTCCTACTGCTCCTCCGACCAGCAACCTAGTGTTTCTCAACTCCGCCGTCGCCCCTGCCAATCTTTCTCAGCCTCCACATCTCTCTGACGCTCCTCCCAACACCCAACAATTCGTCGGAATTCCCTTAGACCCTAGCTCCCACAATAATTCTTCAACTTTGCATGGACTCATCCCTCGGGTCCACTACAATTTTTACAATCAAATTGATCCTGCCTCGACCGCGCGTGAAGCTCCACGCGCCCAGCAAGGTCTCTCCTTGAGCCTCTCCTCGCAGCAACAGCCTGCTTATGGATCGCAGGCTCAAACTTTGTCTGGAGAAGATATGAGGGCTTCTGGTGGGTCGGTGTCGCCTGGTTCGGGTGTGACAAATGGTATTTCGGGTATGCAAGGTGTGTTACCGAGCTCCAAGTACCTGAAGGCTGCTCAGGAGCTTCTTGATGAAGTTGTTAACGTGAATAACACTGGAATCAGAAGTGAGTTGCCAAAGAAGAGTAGTAGAACTAGAACTAGCAGCGGTAATAACGTCGCCGGAGAATCACCGGCCGGCGAAGGGTCTGGCAGTTTAGAAGCAAATGGGAAGCGTGGAGCGGAGCTTAGTACTGCAGAGAGACAGGAAATTCAGATGAAAAAGGCAAAGCTTATGAGCATACTTGACGAGGTACGTCATAACTATTCATTTTGTGCGTTCTTGTCGATGGGTTTTTATGGCTTTTTTTTTGGGTATAAGATGTAGTCTGGTTAGCAGAAAAAGATGAAGTTTCGATGAATGGTATTACAAGTGCTTTAAGGTTTTAATTGTTGAGAGAGTACAAGGAAATTGATTTGGGTCTCTTTCAATAGCAGAGTTCCATTAAAGGAAATTGATTCCGAATTTGTGTCAGGTGGTGTTTTCAGTATGTTAAGGTCTTAAAAACTTTTGAATTTCTAAGTCCCACCTCTCTGGAACCTGGTTTTCGATAGACAACGGTATCTTTTCCTGCGAGTCCGATCTCCAAACTCATTTTAGAAGAATGTCCAAGTAGACATTAGCAATAAATAAAGAACTTGAATTTCTCGAGTTTCCAACTTATAAGGAACCTGGGGAGTTGCAGAGGTTAAATCGAACCCATTAATCTGTATTACAATTTACAACCATAAATTGAAATAACTCCTCCTTACTTCAATTGTTCTGTTAAATGAAGGTGGAGCAAAGGTACAGGCAGTACCATCTCCAAATGCAGGTTGTGATGTCTTCTTTCGAGCAATTGGCAGGAATTGGTTCGGCAAAGACTTACACAGGTTTGGCACTTCAAACAATCTCGAAGCAGTTTCGGTGCTTGAAAGATGCGATAACAGGTCAAATTAAAGCTGCAAATAAGAGCTTGGGCGAGGAAGATTGCCTAGGAGGGAAGATCGAGGGTTCGAGGCTCAAGTATGTTGATCATCAGCTTCGGCAACAGCGAGCGCTTCAACAGTTGGGAATGATCCAGCACAATGCTTGGAGACCCCAAAGAGGATTGCCTGAAAGATCAATTTCTGTTCTTCGCGCTTGGCTTTTTGAGCACTTCCTCCATCCGTAAGCTCACTGAAAATAGCCCCATTTGGTTTCTTCAGTTTTTCATTTGGAAGTTCCGTCTTTCTGGTCCTATTTAATCACTTCAACGTCAAAAACAGTGATGTTTAGTTTGTTTTCCTCCAAACTTAACAACTTGTTGAACTTGTATTTCAGATATCCCAAGGATTCAGACAAACACATGTTAGCAAAACAGACAGGGCTTACAAGGAATCAGGCATGTCCCAACTCTGCAATTTCACATTTGTTTAAGCTATTTTGTCTTGGTTCCCATGATCAATTTTTCTTCGAACTTTCTGTTTCAGGTTTCTAATTGGTTCATCAATGCTCGTGTTCGGCTTTGGAAGCCAATGGTGGAAGAAATGTACTTGGAGGAAATTAAGGAACAAGAACAGAATGGATCAGAGGACAAAACAAGCAAGAGTGAACAGAATGAAGATTCGGCTTCAAAGTCAGCTCCACAAGAGAAGAGTTCTGGCAATGAAAACCAAACCAAGAGTCTCAAGTCCTTAGACAATTCACCAAACCCTAACACTCCTGGAATCTCAATATCTGCAACTTCTACATCTACAATGAGAGGAAATGTCCCAAACCAGTCTGGTTTTTCCTTCATAGGAGAGTTAGAAGGAATTACACAAGGAAGTCCAAAGAAACCAAGGGGCATTGAAGTGATGCAATCCTCGATTACTGTACCATCCATTGGCATGGAGATCAAGCCTTATGAGGCAAACAACGATCAGGTTTCTTTGAAATTTGGAAATGAGAAGCTGGGTAGAGATGGGTACTCATTCATGGGAGGTCAGACCAGCTTCATTGGAGGTTTCGGGCAATACCCAATCGGTGAAATCGGAAGGTTCCAAGCAGAGCAGTTCACACCAAGGTTCTCAGGCAATGGTGTCTCTCTTACTCTTGGCCTTCCTCACTGTGAGAATATTCCCTTACCTGCCGCGCACCAAAGTTTTCTTCCTAATCAAAGCATTCAACTGGGAAGAAGAACAGAACTTGCTGAGCCAACCGAGTTTGGAACCATTAATACTTCTACACCGCATTCTTCTACTGCCTATGACGGTATCAACATTGACAACAGGAAGGGGTTTGCTGCACAGCTGTTGCCTGACTTCGTGGCTTGATCGGCATATTTGCTGAAGTACATGAAGAAGTGAGTGAAAGAAGGTTTCATAGGCATAGCTCGATGATCTCTTCTTTACCATCTCTTAATGTTCCAAGTTCCAACATTAATTTCGTAGCAGGGAAAGTGTAATGGGTAGTGTAAAGAAACAAGAAAAACTTAGTATAGGTCTACACTCTGGCATAGAACTATTGAGTTCTTAGACAGTTTAGGGATCTTGATAGTATATATGGTTGAACATTGTATATTTTTTTGTAAGTTCCGCATATGGATAGATGGATTGGTGTCATAAGAATTAGATATTGGTGTATACCAATACAGTATCTATTGTGAGCAAATATGGTGTCAATGTGGATATTATATGGAATAAAGAGCAGTAAAAACCAAAACTCAGTCTTAATAGAGTTCTGCGGGAAATGAAACTTTGAGTATTGGGATGAAATATTCTGTAGACCCTGTATGACTGTTTCTCATTCTGTCAACGTTCTTAATGAGATAAAAGAAATGGGTTTTCCGGATGACAGTGGCTGGTATTTTTTTTTTAATCAAATCATCTGACTTTAAATCAGCACTGTCTTAGATTGAACTGGAAAAGGTTCAGGATTCGAGGAATCACATCCAATGCGAAACTACCTTTCAGATGACGCTGGTACTCAACATGTCAGGTTCCTTTCAAGCTTAGGTCTCAAAGCAAAAGATGATTACACGACACATAACCTTTGGAGTGCAAGTTGCTTAGAACAAGACATCTGAAGCCCCCATAGATCTTCTCTAAAAAGTTTCAGGAAAATGTCAAAGTCCAAGGTGTACAGAACGGATAATGCATTCTTCCTATTCGTGTGTTTTTCCTATAAAGTATTACTTCTCTTTAACGATACTTATGTTATACAACTTATCAGCTACCAGTCGCTGAACAATTTGCAAAAGGACATTACATTAATGAGACTGTTCCATCTCTCTCGTACGTGCACATCACATGGCTCAACAGTCGTCAGATTCGTAGTTTCGCAACTGCCATGAAATGACCAATCTTTTTCATGTTCTTGAATCTAGTGAGGCTAGCATGAATGGAAAGGATAAAAGCAGTTTTAGTTCAATCGAAATAAATGAAACGCTTAATTGGAGCTGAATTGGCACAACCCCAACCCCAGGCCCAGCATAACCATTTAAGATATATATTTTAATTAGTAATCTCATTTAAACAAGTGAACAATAAGGTTATTGCGTTGGCAGAAAGCTAATATGATAAGATGATCCCCTGAAAATGGCAAGGCTGGTTAGATCCAAACATATGATGTACAAAAACTTCAAAGCGTAAACAAATTGTTTAGCTCCAATACAGTCAGTAACATTTTAGAAATGCATGATCTTACAACTAATGTAAAATCTCAGTCAGTTAGATATGTGCATGCAGCTTAGACACTTCTTATTGCAGTGGCAGTTGCGTCCAAAACCAAGCGCCAGTCTTTGCAAAAACAAAGTGTAAGATTACTACTTAACTGTATCCATGTACGGTGATTGGAAGCCAAATTACATAATACCGTAAAGATGATTTCTCATGCAATTGTTTAGACATATATATATGTGCTTATGGTCGTTCCCATGGCAACCTTTTGACTTGTACACCACACTTCCAGTTAAGTCAGGTTAAGGATGTGCTTATTTGCCGAATCATTTAGTCATAATCTATGCCTGCTATATATCCTGATGGCAATGAAAACAACTATTGAAAATGTAGCTTCCAAGGAATGCCAGACCTCAATATCAGTCTTAAGCTCCCGAGAATCCTCACCGCTAGTTGCAGTGCAATCAATTAAGGGATTTGTGACCTTACGAATGGAAGCTAAATCTTCAGCATGTAAAGTCGCCACGCTAATGGCCTTAACGACCTTATTTCAGTGGCTTTAGCTGTTGAATTTGTGTGCTCAGGAACCCAAATATTTTCTGTGATTTATCTACCCAACTGTAAACTAACTCCTTCAAGATCTCTATAGTCTTAAAATTTCGACAAGTCCATCATAAATCTGATAGATGAAGTTGAATTAGTTTCGTTGAATCTCGTGAATGCCACTTCCCGGACATTTCTTTGCCTCGGATTTAATCCTGATAGAGCATTGATATTCAGTTTCCAATAGGCTAGAATTTCAGTTATAGTAGGATTTTTATTCAGTTTCATTATAGGACTTCAATTCCTATTTTTAGCAGATTTTTTGCAACTGTTCTTATCTGTTGCAGCTAGCTTTATCTTTACATTAGAATTAGAATTCAAGTAGGATTATTATGTTTTTGTTTTCTATTTAAACACTTGTCATCATTAATAAAAGCATATCTTTTTTCTGCAATTTCAGCAATGGAATTCCTTCTCTTATCTTTCATTCCTTCTTTCTTCTGTTCTGTTTTTTATTTTGCAAAATAGTAGTCATGTCGCGCTACAATTATCCAACAGTGGTATCAGAGCTTTAGTTGGTCATATAGGACCTGCAGAAAATATTTTTTTTTCTGATTTAGTTTTTTTTTATCACAAAACCAACGTCCAAAATTTTTAACTACTGCAGCTATTTTGATCTAGTTTCAATAGCTTACTTACATCTATTTTAAACTTGCTATTGCTACTATTTTGAATATATTTTTAAACAATTTTACAGTAGCAACTCCCTCATATTTTCAACTTGTTTGTTGCTGTCTTTTGAACAACTTTTAAAATCTCTTTCAAACTTGTTTTAAACACCTTGCAGCAACATATCTACATCTATTTTTAAACCTTTCTTTTAAACCATAATCAAAATGTCCTCTAGTAGTATTGCTTTTAATCCTCCAGAAGTCTTCAATGGTGAAAACTATCAAATATGGTCAGTAAAAATGCAGTCTTATTTGGAGGCCTGATGCAATGTGTGGTACATGCAAACAACTTGGGCATGTTACTAAGGTTTGCAAATTCAAAAACAACGATTGTCACTCTCAACAAGCACAGATTGCAGATGAAGTTTACACACAGGAGGAGCAACTTTTTTGAAACTTTGAAGAGTTTGTCACCAGAATGTCAAGGAGGAGTGTTGAGTGTTGGCATTCAATTTCCAATAAGCTCGAGTTTTAGTTCTAGTAGGATTTTTATTCAGTTTCACTATAAGACTTTAATTCCTGTTTTTTAGCAAATTACTTACAACTGTTCTTATCTGTTGCAACTAGCTTTATCGTTGGATTAGAATTAGAATTCAAATAGGATTATTATATTTTTGTTTTCTATTTAAACACTTGCGGTCATTAATAAAAGTACCTCTTTTTTCTACAATGTTAGCAATCGAGTTCCTTCTCTTATCTTTCATTCCTTCTTTCTTTTGTTCTATTTTTTGTTTTACAAAACAGTAGCCATGCCGCGTTACAATTGTCCAACACATACATGTAACTCTCCACAGAGTTTGGTGGACACTTTATAAAGATAAATTCTATGTATTCAGATTTAGTTTTGAGAAAATGACACAAAAGGTGACCAATTTAGGCCCCTGGCAAGTGTATTGTAGACCTATGCTAATTAAGAGATGGAGACTGGGGGTTTCTTTTGATAAAAACAAACCAGTCACTCTACTAGTACGGGCTAATCAGCATAAAGTACCATTAGATTGTTGGTCAGCTGTAGGATTGAGCCACATGGCCAGTGCTGTTGGTAGACGTATGAGTTTAGACAAGAATACTGATGTAGTGAGGAGGATAGGTTTTGCCAGAGTTTATGTGGAGGTTGGACTGGAAAAGGATTTACTTGAGATGGTAAAAATTATAAGATAAGGGAAGAGTGACAGGGTGGTGAAGGATGAAATTAGGGTGACTTCCTCTTGGAATCCAATGAAGAAAGAGACAGTGAAAGTGTGGAAACCTAAGAATGAGGTGGGAGATGTGTCTAAGGAGATAAATAACACTTACAAAAAGTCAAGTACTGAAATACATATTGAAGGAAGATCTAGGCAAGGAAATGAGGAGAATCACAATGATTCCAATTATTAGGGAAGCAACAGTCAGGTAACGTTGAAGGACAAAGAAGGAAGAGAATAACAAAGAAAGGAAACATATGCAGAAGAGGAATTATCTAAAGGAACTCTTAAGATTATATATAGTGACTAAAGAGGTCAATGGAACTGATAAACTGAAGGAGTAGTAGTTTGCAAACTTTCCAATTTTACTGTGGACGTCTCTAGCATAAACGAAAACAAAAGCAATTAAAAACGAAATAATAAAAAAAAAGAAATTTGGTAACCGACACATCTTGCCTACGTCTGCGGAGCCCTCACCCAAGTTAATCATTTTCATCGAAGTACAATAGATTTATCCAAGGCTTTAATGAGCCGATATCACTCAACCCTTAACACTATCTCTCAATCTCACTTTTCGTAAAAGAGTTTCACACTCAATAACATGACCGACTCATGTTAATCTCAACAGAGGATTTTCTCAATCAATCTTTTAACGAAAGAACAATAAACAAATAACTCAAGTGATCAATCAACTAAGGACAAAACAATAATACACTTGAGATAAAAGCGAAGAACAACTTTTCTAAAGGTTTAACTCCTTCAAAAGAGATCTAAAAATTGTTCACACACAATTAGTTTAACCGTGAGCCACTCCACAAAGATGATAGTCCAACGTGAGCAATCTCTACACGATCAATAAAGAGTTGTAAATCTCCCACTCAAAATATGTACTGCATTCTTTAATTGTTATCAATTAAGCAAGGAACACACCACCAAAGAACACACAAAAATAGCCCATGTCTTCGATAATAACCTATCAATCCACACAAATCTATCTACGGATGTGCCAAGAAGATTGATTTTTCTAAAGCGTAATATATGGTAAGCCGGAGATTTGTAGTAGATACACTAACTTATAAGAGGTACATAAGGAAATTTGTTGAATGGATAAAAGAATATATAACTTTAGTGTCTTTAACGATGTTGACAAATAGAGATTTTGATTCAAAATTTATAAATCTTCTCCTAAAAAACACATTTTCTCAATTAGTTATGTTTAATTTATTGATTTTAATTACATTTTCATGGTTGTTGAGGTTATTGAAATTTCAAGATTAGAATCCAATAATAACTTTTAATGTTCACCTACTTCCTTATTTACGATTTAAGAAAGTTAATATAAAAAAATTAATTACTCAATCACGAGAACCGATACAATAAACTTGGAAGTTAATTTTCTTAAATACATGAATTAATAGGTGAACATATTTATGTCATTCATCTCAATCTACTATTTAAAAAAAAGTGAAATTACTTCATCCATGATATCATATTAGACGAGGGGAGGGATTTGGACTGTTGACTTTTGTGTTGTGTGTGTTATTGTATAAAATAATTAATTAATCTACAGCCACTGGTTTGGATAATGTTTGGGAAAATTAATAAATAGCTTACGTGTTCTTGCGAAGCTGACAAACACAAATAGCCCTTTG
>JANKYF010000001.1:41445230-41456349 GCA_029829435.1 Erythroxylum hondense
AGCTCTATTAATATAAGTCTATCCAAACAGGCACTAAATTGGATCATTGAATTTTCCTAAAGTGGTTGAATTATTATGAGTGTTTGAATTTCTTTCCATTTTTTTGTAAAAATAAATGAAGACATATTTTAAAATTAAATTAAGAGATTCATGTTAAAAATACAACTTTGGATATAATATCATTACATAACTATAAACATTCAATATTCAATTATAAACATATCCAGAGTCTTACATCCTTCTTTATGATAACATACATTACAAAAACTTTTTTTTGTGATAATACATATCGTAAAAATAATTTAAACACTTGCAATTTCACATTATATTGAATAATGTGTATTCTCTCAAAAATTCGTACACTATTTTCTACTAAGATAAGATGATGAATGTGCATTTGCTACTCATAAAATATGATTAATATTTGTAATATTATTTCTTAATGACAACAATAAACAATATAAAAAATGCAAACATTTAATTTTCTTAACTCAATTACTTATATTAAATGATTTAATTATATATTAATCTTATATTCAAATGATTAATCATATGTTAGATGCCTTTTATATAAAAACAAATATTAGTAAATTATAAGTTTCATATAAATTCATTAACAAAATAACAATTTAATGAATTAAATTTGATTTCATTTTTATGATTATTAAAATAAAAATGATATGACATGTTCTTGTATTGTACATAATTTACCATACTTAAAATGGTCTTCCATAATTCATACACAATATTGTTTCGATCTCATTTCTTCTTAAATTCGCAATTATAATAGTTGGATGACATAAATTTCTACTAATTATAAAATTCTTTCTCAATAAATTTAGGACATAGATATGATTGCAGATGAATTTAGTCACTTTTTTTACTTTCTATACACTCTGATGAATAATAAAAAATCTCTAAAATCTCTTACATTATCCAACTTCAGATCAATGCACAACATATAATTTTGATAATAATATTTTAATAAATAATCAATATTTTAATAATATTTTAATATTATAATATCTCATTCACTCTTTATCGCTTATTTATCTTAATTTCTACTCACACACCCTTAAGAATAAAAGTATAAGAATATTTAATTTTTTTTTAATTATTTATTCTCTGCTTTATTCGTAATTAAATATGTAAAAATTAAAGAATCAGAATAGCGTTAGTGTTGACATTACCAGAAGTTAGGTCCATTGTAATATATTGGGCTTTGTCCGGATCCATCTTTCGTCTTGGAGGTCCAGAATATTCTGGTAAGTTCCATCTTTCGTCTTGAAGGTCCAGAATATTGTGGTAAGTTCGAGGTTAGCTAATGCAAGCCCAACGCGAAAGGACGAGAACTTACTAGAATTTCTCCTCTACTCAACTATAAATACCTGATCTATGCAGAGCTCCTTATTATTAAGAGAAAGAAGTAATTACAATCAGTTTGATTTTCTGCTACAAACATTTCAACTAGCCCACAATAATCAACGAATAGCGTATTCTTGGAGATCAGTGAGATAAAATGTCGTTGATTCCAAGCATCTTTGGTAACCGACGAAGCAGCGTCTTCGATCCATTCTCTGCATTGGATTCATGGGATCCATTTAGGGACTTCACTTTCCCTTCCTCTTCTTCGCTCATTCCTCGGGAAAGTTCAGCGTTCGTCAACACTCGCATGGACTGGAAGGAGACACCTGAGGCCCACGTGTTCAAGGCGGATCTTCCAGGTCTCAAGAAGGAGGAGGTGAAAGTGGAGATTGAAGACGACAAAGTTCTCCAAATCAGCGGGGAGAGGAACGTGGAGAAGGAAGACAAGAACGACATGTGGCATCGCGTGGAGCGAAGCAGTGGGAAGTTCTTGAGGAGGTTCAGGCTCCCGGAGAACGCCAAGATGGATCAGGTCAAAGCGTCAATGGAGAACGGTGTTCTTACCGTCACTGTTCCTAAGGAGGAAGTGAAGAAAGCTGAAGTCAAATCCATTACGATCTCTGGTTAAAAACTGGATATCGATGCATACAGTTGAGGAATTCGGTTTCTTTTGTGTCAGTCTATGGGATGCTTTGAAAATATTATCGTATATAAGCAGTAAATAAGTTCTATTAAATTATATCAAATATTTTAAATTATAAATAAAATATTAATCAGATTTTATTTTATGAAAATATATTAAGATCTATTAAAAATATATTTAAATATTAGTTAAAGAATTTAATTATATTGAATAATTATTTCTCGATCATCATTATTAATAGGTATGATAAATAGGTCTGATATTGCTTTAAAAAGTAAGCTGCGGCGCCGTTTTGATTGATAAATTTTATGTTTAAAAAGTAAGCTACGGTGCCGTTTTCGTTTGGCCCTAAAACTTAAAGTTACACATGACCGTATATGATTGAAGCCCCTAAAACCCTCACTTTCTCGTTGTCGAGTCTGTTCTCGTCTTCCTATTTGCTTAAACCCTGGAACATCTGAGAGTCACTTTCCGAACTCTCTCTTTTACAGTCAATGTCCTCTGTAGCAACCAAAGCAAACCCTCTTCTGAATTCTATTCCCCATTTCCTCACATGGCGCTCCTTAGGGTTTCGCACCATTTGCAGCGGTCGTCTCGGTTTTGTTCCCTCCGATCACGGACCGGTCGTCGCGGGAACCAAGGTCCTCGAGACCTTCAAAGAAGAATTTGAGATTGGCTCGAGCATTGTTTCTCTTGAAACCGGAAAAATAGCTAGGTTCGCTAATGGGTCTGTTGTTTTGGGCATGGGAGAAACCAAGGTGCTGTCCACCGTCACGGCATCTAGAGGCGATGGAGTTCGCGATTTTTTGCCTCTCACTGTATGAACTCTTTCGAATTTCCGTTGTTTTCTTGTGTGGTTTGGAGTTTTCTATAGGGTCTTAACGCTTTTTTTGGTACATGAAAAGGTTGACTATCAAGAGAAACAATTTGCACAAGGTGTCATTCCCACTACATATATGAGAAGGGAAGGTGCGCCTAAGGAACGTGAACTCTTGTGTGGTCGTATCATTGATCGACCTATCAGACCGCTATTTCCTGCTGGATTTTACCACGAAGTTCAGGTACAATTTTATGCTAACTCTTTGCTTCTGTTCGGTTGTTTTGGTGAGTTTAAATATAAGGACGATATATTTCATTATTTGAGTCAGTACTTAGGAATGACATGTGCTCGTTGTTTTGTTTTCTTTATCTTTTCTTATCTGCTTGAGATGGTGTTGGAGAGGGGAGGTGCTTGCAAGATTCGATTTTTTTTTTTTGTTCCATTTTTTGTGACGTCTTCTTTGACGAGTCTGGTTTACAGGTAATGGCAAGTGTTCTTTCTTCAGATGGGAAATATGATCCGGATGTACTGGCGGCTAATGCCACATCTGCTGCTCTTATGTTATCAGATATTCCTTGGGGTGGTCCCATTGGCATGATTCGCTTAGGAAGAGTTTGTGGAGAATTCATTGTTAATCCAACTATGGATGAGGTAAGATCATCATGGGTTAGATTTTACATCCTAAGGTTATGTAGAGTCTTTTCTGTAAATTTCCAAGAGTTTTATACCATACTTGCTCTTATTTCTGATTCATTAGGTGCGCACCTTGGAGTTGATTAATTGCATGATTTGTTTTCCTGTGGTTAAATACTTATAGACGTATTCAACTTCCTTGTTTCAAATGATTATTCTTACGTATGAACATCAAACAGTTATGTTTTTCCCATTGCTACTTGCTTCAGATTTTTGTTATGAACTTAGCTTTCTCTTTTGTTGCAGTTGAATCTGAGTGATTTGAACCTAGTGTATGCTTGTACAAAGGACAAAACTCTAATGATAGATGTTCAATCTCGTGAGATCTCAGAAAAAGATCTAGAAGCGGGATTAAGACTGGCACATCCAGAGGTCAGTTGCAACATATTTGATTTTTTTGTACTTGCAATGTGATTATGTTAGTGAAAAGAATCTTAGATGCCTTTGATATTCCAGGCAGTTAAATATCTTGATCCTCAAATCAGACTAGCTGCCAAAGCAGGGAAGCTTAAGAAGGAGTATAAACTGTCTATGGTGTCAGACAGAACATTGGAAAGAGTTAGAGATCTAGCAGAAGCAAAAATTGGAGCTGTTTTCACTGATCCGTCATATGGAAAGGTGCATTCTTTTACTGGAAAATACGTTCAACGACTAAAATTGCTTTTCTTGAGGCCTAATGTATACGTATATCTTCTTATAATTTGGGTATCTCTTTTTTTGTGACTTCCACCCTCTACTTCAACTTTACCTACAGTTTGAGCGTGGAGAGGCACTGGATAATATTGCACAAGAGGTTAAGAGGACATTTGAAGAAGAATCTGATGACGAAAGTTTAAAAGTGCTTCCAAAGGCAATAGACATGGTGAGAAAACAGGTAAGAGTCCAAGGAGTGAACTATATGGAGGGCATCACTAGGCTGGGATTTACAGAAATGTAACTCTTCTGCAAATGCGTGCCTTTGCATCTTAGGATTTGCAACTTCTAAAATTTTATCAACCTATCAGGTTGTCCGGAAAAGGATTATTGCTGAAGGATTTAGAGTTGATGGCAGACGTCTTGATGAAGTTAGGCCTTTATATTGTGAGGCTGGTAATTTACCTGTATTGCATGGGTCATCATTATTCTCTCGTGGAGATACACAGGTTAGTGGACATATTGCCTTCATTTTCTTAAAATCCTGTGAAATAAGGAAATATAAGCCTGATATATGCGATGTTTGAGTAGGGTTATGGTTCATTTTGTGTATCCACCCATAATTGTTAGGTTCTCTGCACTGTGACTCTTGGGTCACTTGGAGATGCTCAACGTTTACAATCCTTGGTTGGTCCTGCGAGAAAGCGCTTCATGGTCCACTATAGCTTTCCACCATTTTCAATTAACGAAGTTGGTAAACGAACTGGCTTGAACAGACGTGAAGTTGGGCATGGTAATCTAGTTTTACATTTCCTTCTTGTTATCTCCTTTTCATTGGACCCCTGAGACGAGTCAGTGCTCAGTATACCTTCTCTTTCTGTTTTATTTGCTGTTTAATTTTATCAGTAATTTGGCTGCCTTAATGGGCTTTCCTTGTTTAATCTTTCAATATGCTGATTCTTTCTTCATAAATTTAAGAATGCTCTCTGTTTCCAAGCTGTGAAATTCACCATGAGCAGTTCATCATGCTTCTTCGCACAACATGTACTCTTTCTAGGAAGTTGCATAAGTGAGGTTATAATGTTTGTAATGTAGGATGATAACAAATTGCTGTATTGATCTCAGTCAATTTGGTTGCCTAGGGCATCAACACAAGCAAGGAGTTATGGAATGTAGGATGAATAACAAATTGCTATATTGGAAACCCAGATAATTTTGCTTTTCAGGACAGCAAACATAAGCAAGGAGCTCTTGGCATCAGAATGAATTAGAACTATTATGCTTCCTATGTCTCATTAGTAATAACTATTGTAAGGTTGATATCATCAATTTTAGGAACTCTTGCGGAGAAGGCTCTACTTGCTGTTTTACCTCCAGAGGATGGCTTCTCTTACACTGTTCGTGTGAACTCAGAAGTCATGGCTTCCGATGGCTCAACTTCAATGGCAACTGTGTGTGGAGGTATCTTTTCTAATTAATTTTAATATAGCTATTGTTCTCCACTTCTTGTATTATTATCAAAAGGGAAACTATTAATTTTTGTGTTTTTGGCTGGTAGCTGTTCTTCTGAACTTGACATGTGCATAAATACTCTTCTTTTTGAGGGATAAAGCATTCTTTAAACTTGGTTCTGATCACATTATTTTACTTAAATTTTCACTTGAATCTTATAGGTAGCATGGCTTTGATGGATGCTGGCATTCCACTGTCAGAACATGTTGCAGGAGTTTCAGTGGGTCTTGTCAGTGAAAGTGATCCCTCAACTGGTGGAATCAAGGACTACCAAATAGTGACTGATATTCTGGTGAAATTCTTGTTTGTTGGTTCACTGTGGCTTACATCATTTTTACTATTTATTAGTGTTGTGGCTTATACATAATCGAGTCTAAAAATTGGTTGGAACTTCTGGAATTTATCCTTCTTGTTCATCTTCCATAATTATATGGATCTTATATTTCATTACTATTTGTGAGGCTTTTAAATGTAGAAAACAGAATTATTTTAATGATACCAAGGGGTTACATCTGTCTTATGCTGCCCCTATTATCCCTTGAAATGCCACCAATCTACTGACTTGTTAACAAGTCCTTAAAGTAAAGTTGGGTTGTTTCAGGGTCTAGAAGATCATCTGGGAGACATGGACTTCAAAATTGCAGGAACTCGTAAAGGGGTCACTGCAATTCAGTTGGATATAAAACCTGCTGGAATTCCTCTGGACATCATTTGTGAATGCTTAGAGCCTGCGCTTAAAGCTCGTCTCCAAATCCTCGACCACATGGAACGGGAGATCAGTGAACCACGTGTTCAAGATAATCAATATGCTCCTCAAATAGGTTCTTATTCAAGACCTGTTGCTCCTTGTTTTCTTCTGCACTCAGCCTTGTCATGGTTATTGTTCTTATGTGAAACGTTTGATTCATGATGCAGTTAACTTGAAGTTCAGCAATGAGTCCCTTCGTCGCTTAATTGGGCCACTAGGTTCTCTAAAGAGAAAAATTGAAGATGAAACAGGTCCAGTTCAACCCTGACAATAATAAATGGTGTTTAAAACTATACATTGTCATGGCTTTACTTTTAAGAAGGTTAAAATATCTCATTTACAACATAGTTGGGGTTTATTTTTCTAGTTTTGCTACTATGGCAGTTAACTATTCTAGTTTCTATTCAATAGTTTATTCAAATTGGTCCTTTGAAGTTTATAATGGAAGTTGTACATATAACATTGTGCTGTGCATTTGGTTGATACATCAGTATCAAAATGTTCGGTAGCAGCACTGGTTCTAGTTATGCCCTTTAAAGAATCAACTTAGCTCTGTTTACTTGTATGCTATAAAACAAATCAGTATCGTAGTGCTTTCTTATATTATTCTGTCTTTACTAGATTAATTATGTGTGGATAGATATGGAAAGTCTATTAATGAGTCTGAGCTGACGTTAAATTGTTACATGTAACAGTGTTCCACAGTTGTTGTTTGTGTAGCCTAGGATCAATCTCTTATTCCTGGTTTCAGTTATAACATACCTGGATTATTTCATGTAAAATATTATAAAAACCAACTTATATTCATTCTTGCTAGATGGTAACATCTTATGCAGTTTTGTTATAATTTGCAATCATGATATTGATTCTTGCTAGATTGTAACATCTTATGCAGTTTTGTTATAATTTGCAATCATGATAAAGTGTCCACTGGAATATATTGATTATTTCAATATCACATAATTTTAGGTGCACGATTGTCTGTTGGTGATGGAACACTTACCGTAGTAGCTAAGAACCAGAAAGTAATGGAAAAGGTGCAAGAAAAGGTATTCTGCATTTAGTTTATCTGTCTTAGTATATCTCTTGTTTGACTCATCTGGTTCTTCTGAATACTACACTCGGAGTAAATGGAGTCATGCTTTGGATTTGCAGTCACCCATTGCCTACGTTATTTTGAATGAACTTACCATTACATGGTGTTAGTTTGCTGCTTCCTTGTGAGGAAACTAACCTTCTTGGAGGTTTGGTACACCAAGCTGTTTTTAATAAAACATTCTATGGAGAAAATAAGCTCACTTATAGCAACTATTGCTCATGGGTACATATTTGTTCAAGATGAATGAATTGCTAGTAACACCATTTTGATGAGTTATCTTTTCTTTTTTCTCATATGAACTTTTGAGACTGTTATTTCTGGTCAACAAACCTAGCAAGTTTGCACCGTTGTCAAGTGCTGTCCGGTTTTAGCAGAATTTATACAGGGGAAGCACTTGGATGTAAGACTAACAGAAGGATTTGTATTTATGCAGAGAACTTTAGTGTTGAAATTTATAAATAAGGAATTGACGCAAAGGGATAGGTCCAGGAATAATTCCTAGGGGTATCAAGAATTAAGAATTACACCTAGAATTTAAAACAACCAAAATTATTGAAATCAAACCGATAGATATCTGAAAAACACTTAACGACGGAATTTAGGTATCACTCTTAATTTTATGTCACTTTAGTTGAAACTTCTATATATATTATCAGTTTTAGAATCCTTATCCTAATGGAATTGAGATTCCAGCTAAATTTTTAAAAGAAAATTTTACTCCAATAAGAATTCTTATTATTTCTTAGTGAACTTAATTCCTTAACCAACAAGGACAAACTAAAATAAAAAGTTTTCAATTCCTTATCTAGGAAAATAAAACTATCTTTGTGCCTCATTGCCTTATTATGCCAATAAAAGAATTTAGGGGAAATTGCGAACAAAATTTTCAGTTAATGAAGCATTTAAAAATCTGCTACACAATTGCGATATTTTACAGTCTCCTGCTGGACTGATGGGAATGTTCTTATGAGTTTTATAGGTAAAAGCTATCAAATTTAGCTAGTTTGCCTGTTACATGTAACGTTTTTGTCTACTCATTTTACCTTAAAAAGTACACTGTAGTGTATGATCTACTACTTGGGATCAGGATGCTATGGAAGCACTAATTAGTTGAATTTATTGCCTTAAACAAATTTGTTTACATTATAGTGTCTGGAAAATTGCGCCTGACTGAGGATGTGAAGACATCCTTGCTCCTGCTAAGTGCCTTTATTTGTACCTTTGCTTCTCAGATTGATTTCATCGTTGGACGTGAAATTGAAGTCGGTGGAATATATAAAGGAGTGGTGGCTTCAATAAAAGAGTATGGTGCTTTTGTGGAGTTTAATGGTGGCCAGCAGGGTCTGCTACATATTTCTGAGCTTTCACATGACCCGGTATGTCACGCTTATTTGAAGTGTTGCCTAAGAGCTTTATCCTTTTATTGTCATTTGTATGCCCATTATGGCATTTTCTCCTTACAGCCTCTCTCTCTTTCTTCTTTATCCTCTTTATCTGATTTTCTGTATGTTGCTACTGATATTTGTAAACCGAGATTCAGTTAACGTGTTATTTGGCAATTAGCTTTATATTTTGTTTCCCTCTTAAGTTCTGTGTTCTTCATTCATCAGGTCTCCAAAGTTTCAGATGTGGTATCCGTCGGCCAGCAGCTTTCCTTGGTGTGTATAGGGCAGGATGTGCGTGGAAACATTAAATTATCACTTAAAGCAACTTTACCACAGACAGAAACTGAAGCAACTAATGCGGTTCAAGGTTGTGTTCGTGCCATAAAAGAAGTGCCTAATATTTTAGAAAGGAGTGATAATAACGAGGAAGAGCAGAAACCTGTGATGGACAAGCTGGAGATAAGTAGAAATGCTGTGAATCCTTCTACTTCAACTTCACCAGCATTTGTAATTCGAAGTGCCACAGAGTGTGATGAGAGGGAAAATTCTGCTAGTTTGAGTCAGCATTCTACGTGTAACTCAAAAACTTCTCGATCTACAAAACGAGGCTCCAAGTCAAAAAAGAGCCCACCTCAAGATGATAACCCTGATTCACCAATTCCTTCAAGTACCTCGACACATGCTTCTTTAAGTTCTGACGATGAGAAGAAAATATCTAATGCCTTGAGTCAGGCTTCTACGAGTGTCTCCAAAAAATCACGAGCCTCAAAGCAGGATCACAAGAAGACAAGCTCATCTCAAAATGATGAATCTGATTCTTCATTTCTTAGTTCTGGAGTCCTTGCACAACCTAAGAATGGTATGAATCATGATGCTGCTGAACTCAATTCTTCAGCTTCCTCATCAGAGAATGATAAAGCAGCAAAAACTGGTGATTTGACAAAGCGATCAAAGGGCACCTCTAAAACATCACAGGGTTCAAAGCAGGATCGCAAGAGAAAGATCCCATCTGAAAAATGTGACCTTAATCTATCTTTATCGCCTATTCCCCCATCAACTGCAATTTCACTTCAAACTGCCATGTCTTGTGATGAGGATGGAAAACGAACGGCTTTAACTTCTGCTTTTAAGAGTAAATCCAAAACCTCTACGAAACATGATCAAGTGAATGCCAAGACTCTGAAACTTGGGACGAAGGTTAGTGCGACAGTTTTCCAAATTCGTGCTCTTGGCCTGGTTCTCGATTTGGGCGGTGGAGTTCGTGGAATGTATCGGTTTGAGGTACAAATCATTTCTTTCTTCTGCTACTTATGATTCTTTTATCATCATGATAATCACTACGATGTTCATTCTCTTATCTGTATAGAAACACAGTTGCTTATGTTGAAAATGCTTTAATTCTTCCTCATACATGCCTGCCCTTTCATTTCTCTCATTATTTGTCCTCCTTTTTGAGTTCTGTTCCTTTTACATGGATTTCGTCTCTCTCTGGATCATGAACATGCAGAGCAATGGCTGCAAGGCCTTTGAAGTAGGTGATAAGCTGAAAGTCAAGTGTACGAGCTTTTCTAGCAAGGGCATTCCTGTTCTGTCTTTGGTGGATGATGAGTAGTCTCATATTGGCTTAATTGATACCAACAACCCTCGTTTTTGCGTATGGTTACTGACAAAAAACGACTGGAAAGAAGCTCTTGTGACGCCCTGACAATGATAGAAGTTTTGCCGTCGGATTTATGCGGATGTGCTTGTTTTAAATGAACTGTTTTCTGATACGCTTGCAGTTTGTCCAAGCATTAGTTCTGTGCTTGATCTTCCTACATTTCAGTGCTTGTTCGTGGATCGCAGTCCTTGGTACTTGGAATGATCCAACCTTTATACCGTCAGACCAAATTGTGTCGCTCAAATGCTCGGCATCCATCCATTGGGCGGCCGGTCACAGTCGATTCAGTTGATTAGCTTGACTAATCAGGCTGGCTTTTAACTCATGTTCTGACGCAATGTGTTTGTGAAAGCATACAGGTCATCTTCAAGCAAAGATGACCGAAGAGAGTTCTGTATGCTATTCCTGGAATGAGTAGATCAATGACAAAAGGTACTCTTTTGGAATTAGGTTTAATGATTTGTATGGCCTATGGTCTCGGTTTGTAACAGGTAATGATCAGAAAATTTAACCGATTTGATTTGACGGGTTAAATTATAAAAATTTTGAATTGTTTAATTT
>JANKYF010000001.1:41796634-41807015 GCA_029829435.1 Erythroxylum hondense
GCCTAATTTTAGCATCATAAATTCAGCATCAACGCTTGCATAATTTCAGCATTACATCTGGAATTGATCTGTCCATGATGGAGCTCTTTTAGGGCGACTGCTTCTTCGTGGTGGAGGATCTTCGGTGGGATAAACTTCAGCTGCAACAGTTTCAATCGTATCACTCCCCTCCTCTTGGAGTACCACCTTGTCCTCAAGGTGTAGATTGGGATAATTACGTTGCATTGTCTGCATCGGTTCCCAGGTGGCATCATCTAGCGTTCCATCAGTCCAACTGACAAGCCATTGATCTTCAGGCTGTCCGTGACGCAAAACTCTGCGCTGCGCATGAACTGCTACAGGTAGAGAAGGTGTTTGGCCATTGAGTAAATCTGGAGGAAGTGGTAATGGTGTGGTATCAGCTGGTGGTCCACGAAATGCTCTTAAAAGGGAGACATGGAATACCGGATGTATGCGGGAAGAATCCGGGAGTTTCAAGCGGTAAGCGACAGTGCCAATTCGTTCTAGGACTTCAAATGGGCCATAGTAACGAAGAGAAAGTTTCTGAGAACGTCTGCGTACGACAGAATGTTGACGGTATGGCTGTAATTTCAGTAAGACCATGGCACCGACCTGAAATTCAACATCTCGACGATGACGATCAGCCAAGGTTTTCATTCGATTTTGAGCATCAAAGAGGTGTTGTCGTAATTGACGAAGGAGCTGATCACGTTCTATGAGCAATTCATTAACAGAGGGGACTTTACTTGAACCAGCTTTGTAAGGGACTAAGGATGGTGGTAGTCGTCCATAAACTGCTTGAAATGGGGTCATGTTGATGCTTGCATTGTGGCTGGTGTTCAAGGAGTATTCTGCCCAAGGCAACAATATAGTCCAGCGCGACGGTCGAGCATGAGCAAAAGCACGTAAGTATTGTTCAAGACATCTATTCATGACCTCGGTTTGTCCGTCGGTTTGCGGGTGAAAAGCTGAGCTATGTTTGAGAGTTGTCCCACTAAGTGTGTGCAAAGCCTTCCAAAAATTGCTGAGGAAGATGGGGTCACGATCTGAAATTATTGAAGCCGGAAAGCCATGTAGTTTGATGACTATATCCACAAACAAGAATGCTGTTCGATGGCCATCAAAATCAGTGGGAAGGGCGCCAAAATGTGTGTATTTGGTGAGGCGGTCGACAACCACAAGAATCACAGTTGAGCCACGAGAGGGCGGTAATCCGGTAATGAAATCCATACTAATATCTTCCCAAATTCGTTGCGGTATGGGTAATGGTTGAAGCAGCCCAGATGGTGGATGTGTGGAGTATTTTGTGGATTGGCATGTAAGGCACGCTGCAATGTAGCTTCGGATGTCGGAACGCATTCCGGTCCAAAAGAAAGAAGCTGCTAGACGTTGGAAGGTCCGGTGTACTCCAGCATGTCCGGCGGTAGGAGAGTCGTGAAACTCGCGAATTAATTGCTGCCGTAGAGGAGACTTGGCGCCAATGCACAACCTGTTATGGTAATAAAGTAGCCCATTCTGGACCAAAAATGGAACTTGCAAAGTGCCATTTTTGTGGGCTGTATGAAGACGAATTAAGTCATCTTGAATGGCATTGTCCCTGCGAATGTCATCAATGATGTTAGGAAATGGCTGTGAAATATTATAAAATATGTGAGTCAATAATGGAAGATCATCTTGGCGAGAGAGTGCATCCGCAACACAATTATGCCGTCCTGGTTTGTATTCGATCCGAAAACGGAACCCCATCAATTTTCGGACGTAAAATTGTTGATCCGGAGTTTGTATAACTTGTTGCAATAGCTCCCGAAGGCTTCGTTGGTCGGTCCGGATTAAGAATTCACGGCCCAATAAATATTGGCGCCATTTTTGCACCGCTTCGACAATGGCGTAAAGCTCCTTGTGATAAGTTGAGGCAATTAATCGTCGAGGCCCAAGCTTTTTACTGAAGAAAGCAATTGGTTGCTCATTTTGCAAGAGTACCGCACCTATCCCCGTAGCGGAAGCGTCCGTATCCACAACAAACAATTCATTAAAATTGGGCAATTTAAGTACTGGCGCTGTGGTCATTGCTAATTTTAATTTGTCAAAAGCTGTAGTTGCCTCGTTAGTCCACACAAATGAATCTTTTTTGAGTAAATCCGTTAAAGGAGCTGCCAAATGAGAGTATTGTTTAATGAACCTGCGGTAATAGCCTGTTAAGCCAAGAAAGCCACGTAATTGCTTGAGATTTTTTGGTAAAGGCCAATCCACCATAGCTGAAATTTTTGATGCATCTGCTTGGAGTTGCCCCTTGGAGATAACATGTCCCAAATAATCAATGGATTCTTTGCCGAAGGAACACTTTGTGAATTTCACAAAAAAATGATTAGCATGTAAAATAGAGAGAGCCATGCGTAAATGTTGAACATGATCCATAAGAGATGAGCTGTAGATCAAAATATCGTCAAAAAAGACGATGACAAATTTGCGCAAATATGATGCAAACAAACTGTTCATACATGCCTGAAAGGTTGATGGGGCATTTGTTAACCCAAATGGCATCACACGAAATTCGTAGTGACCTGCATGTGTGCGGAAAGCCGTTTTATAAATATCCCGATCGTGCATCCGGATTTGATGGTAGCCAGAGCGCAAATCTAATTTGGTGAATATTCGGGCCTCGCCTAGTTCATCAAAGAGTTCATCCGCCGTTGGAATCGGAAAATGATCAGGAATTGTTACGGCGTTAAGGGCACGGTAATCAACGCAAAAGCGATAAGAGCCATCTTTTTTTTTTACTAGTAACACCGGTGATGAAAAAGGGCTTCGACTGACTTGAATGAGATCCTGTTGTAGCATTTCTTGGACCATACGTTCAATCTCATTTTTTTGAAATTGCGGGTAACGGTATGGACGGACATTGATGGGAGCAACCCCTGGCTTGAGAAAAATACGGTGATCATGAAGGCGGTGCGGGGGGGGACCTGTAGGCAACTGGAATACGGTCTCAAATTCACGCAGCACCTCTTGAATTTCTACGGGCAGTGATGATGGTACTTCAAAGTGAGAATCAGTGTGGTCATCATCATTTGGACTTGGGAAAATTTCAAAACAAGCTGCTATTTCCTGCGTGGCCTGCAATGTAAAAAAAGAATGTAAAGTAATAGCTTTAGGTGCACAATTGCCTCCCTGGAGAATAACAGGTTGATTTTGCCAAGTGAATTCCATAGTGAGTTTTGCATAGTCATGCGACACTCGTCCCAATTGTTGTAACCATTGAACTCCGAGGACTACATCCGGTCCGTGAATGGCCAAGATAAACAGCTCCACTGGAAACACAATGCCTTGTAATAATAATTGAACACCACAACATTGTTGTGTGCAAAGCATTGAGGCTCCGTTACCCACATAAACTCTAAACGGAGAGACATCCGAAACAGGTAAATTAAGTTTTTCCACGAGTTTAGGATGTATGAAATTATGAGTACTACCTCCGTCGATTAACACATCCACAATTAAATCACAAATCATACCCGAGAGCCTTAGGGAGCGTGGGGTGGCAGTAGTGGCCAAGCTATGGAGTGTTGAAACGTCGACGATCATTGTGGTTTCGTCCATCTCCTGTGGTGGTGTTGTGTCGTCTTCATCCTCATCTCCAATTAGCAACAAGAATCGACCGCAGCGGTGGGTCTTAGACCATTTTTTATTGCAATTGTAGCATAGTCCCTTGGCATCGCGTTCCATTTTCTCAGCACGAGAGAGTCGTCGAATGGGAGGATTGACAGAAACTGATGATGGCATTGTAGTGCGAGAAGGAGGTGTAGGTAACAATGGAACCTGTGAGGGAGGAGAATATGATATAATACCTGTGACAGGTGGGGTAGGACGTGGAACTAGGACGTGGAACTCCTTGGTGCAACGAAGAAGAGCGTGAACCAACAGCTAAGGCCCATGCTTGATGCTTGGCTTCCAACTCTCGAGCCAACGCAAATGATTGGGACAAGGATGATGGTTTGAGAAGGGCTATCTCATGTTGGAGATGAGGTTTGAGGCCAGCATGGAACATCGATTGTAAATTTGTCTCAGAAATACCTGTCACATTGACTAATATTTTCTCAAAAGCTGTCTGATAGTCCATGACTGATCCAATTTGTGTAATTTTGGATAAAATGCCAAAATAATCGACATAATTGAGGGGATCAAATCGGAGTTTAAATTTTTCGACAAAATCCGCCCATGAGTCGATCAACTGATTATTAGAACGCCACCGAAACCAATCCGCAGCTGGTCCTTCAAGCATTAATCCGATACATTGAAGGCGAGCCGCCCCTGTAATGCCATAGAAATTAAAATACTCATGAATTCGAAAGAGCCACCCTTGAGGATTAGACCCATCACACTTTGGTGCATCCAGGCGCATTTTTGCCAATGGATTGGCATGCGTCAGCGAGGAATTTCCCATGTAGGAGGTAGCATTTTCAGATGAGTTCTCCGAACGACCAAGGCGAAGATCGACGTCTTGTTTAACTTGTAAAAGGGCTTGGCGAAGTTGTATGAATTGCAGATCCATGTTTTTCTGAAACTCCAAGAAACGATCTTGAAGAGCTGCATCTGACGCATCGGAAGCACTGTGGTCCGCCATCGAAGAAAGCACCAGTGATACAATGGTTGTATCTCAAGAGACTTTAGAGTAGTCTCAAACTCACAAGAACAAGGGGTTTTGATGTCAAGACCGGACACCACGGTGAAAAAGAGGTTGGACAGAATTTAGAATTGCATAATAGAGAAGAATTGATTTCATTCATGCCAATGTTCTGTTCTTCAGCAATTTAAATAATACATGATTGCTGCTAATAAGGAATGAATTATATGACCATAATTGCAGCTATTATCCTTGCCTAATTTTAGCATCATAAATTCAGCATCAACGCTTGCATAATTTCAGCATTACATCTGGAATTGATTTGTCCATGTTGGAGCTCTTTTGGGACGGCTGCTTCTTCGTGGTTGAGGATCTTCGGTGGGATAATCTTCAGCTGCAACAGTTTCAATCGTATCACTCTCCTTCAATGACCCCCCTAGCTCCCTCAGTCTTTCCATGTCCTCTGCAATTTCCAACAATCTAATCATACGTCAAACACGAAGAACCGTAGTTGAATGTATTAGGAAATTGAGGGCTGCATCAAATGACATATTGCTATAAATTAGGCATATATACTACTTTACAACCAATCCAAACTTCGCAAGATTCTATACCTTAGATGTCCAATAAGAATTGCTTAATAAACAAGTTACTATGTCCATTTCTTTGGGTTTTCCAATGCAAATCAATAAAAAACGCCACAGCTTTGGACATTATTTTGTGATCAACAAGGTCTACATTAAGTTGTGGTTATCAGAAAGCGACTCGTAATGAAGGACAACAATTTCATGAAACCTGGATCTGGATTCAACAATGGGTTAAGGGGCATGACCTGTGTTTACAGATAAACTGACTGCAAGAGTTGACTTAATTAATGGATAACACAAATGGGCAAAGTTCTCCTAAATCATGTAAAAGAGACAACAAAAGTAAACAATTTATAAAAAAACATATCTTCAAACATTTTTTAACAGTATTATCTTAACCTAACTTTTTTTTTGAAACGTTAAAGATTGCGCTCAGCGCATATTATTCATGTATAAAGATAAAACGTCATACAGAAAAAAGGAGGGCATACCCCCTATTCAAAATCAGACATAGAAGTGGCCGCCCTAGCTATTTTATGAACAACCTGATTCGCTGACCTTTTAACAAAAACAGTGGAAATAAACCGATGCTCTTGAAGAAGAGCTTTACAATCCTCAATAATCATCGAAAAATATGATGGAAATTGATGCAGAAATTGAGTAACTATCTGACAATCTGTTTCCACACAAATAGGCCCATAAGAGAGGCCTTTAATCCAACTGAGGGCTTCTCAATGTTACAATGTTCATAATCCTTGAAACCCATGTTTCATGAAATCCCAACTTCAGCATGATCTGTTTCAGATACTCCCACTCTATTCTATCATAAGCCTTGCTCATGTCTGTTTTGAGTGCTAGAGAGCCCACTTTACCCTAAGTTTTCCGCTTGATAGAATGGAACAATTCATAAGCCACAATGATGTTATCAGTAATCAACCAATTTGGAATGAAGGCACTCTGAGTCTCCGAAATAATATGTGGTAAAATCTATTTCAATCAGTTGGCTATGGTCTTACAGATGATACGGTCAGTAACGTTACTCAATGAAATCGGTCGTAAGTCAGCTATAGTCTCTGATTTTTGTTTCTTCGGTATAAGGATAATGTTGGTTCTGTTTAAGCCAGGCAAAGGATTACCGTCATTCAAAGTGCGAAGACAAGCTTGAACCATATCCTTCCCAATTAATTCCCAGTAAGTCTTAAAAAAACCTGGGTTGAAGCCATCTGGTCCCGGCGATTTATCAGGGTGCATTGAAAATAAAGCAGTTTTTACCTCCTCTGCCGTGTATGGGGCTATTAACAGGTTGTTGTGCAATGGAGTAACCTTGCATTCCACAGTACTTAAAATCGGAGCTGTATCACCATGAGAGGAGGTAAAGAATTGTTGAAAATAGTCCAAGATCATGTTCGGTAAACCAGAATCCCAATCAATCCATTCCCCTATATTGTTCTTCAGTTTGAAAATGAAATTTTTACGATGTCTATAAGAAGCCATCAGATGAAAAAATTTCAAGTATGAGTCGCCTTCCGTCAGCCAATGTTGCTTCGATCTCTGTTTCCAATACAGTTCATGTTGTAGGAGTAACGCATCGTATTGTTGTTCTACTTCTTTGAGGGCCCCCAAGTTTAATGTAGTATGCCAATGCAAAAATGCCATCTGCTGCTTCAACTACGTAATCTGTAATTGAAATCCCTCATTCTTAGATTTTGCCCAAATCTGTAAATCATGAGAGCAATTACGGAGTCGGTCTTAGATCGAAGCAAAGGATTCTTTCATCCAACCCCTTTTTATTCTTTGTTTACATTCTTCTTCCACCGTCCACGCATTCTCAAATCGGAACCGCTTACTCACAAATTTCTTCAACTGAATACCCAATGATAAGAAGATGGGTAAGTGATCAGAGGATTCAGTTTGGAGAGTGGAAACGCGTGCCATCCAGAACAAAGAGGACCATGCGGTGGTGGCTACCGCCCTATCGAGCCTCTCCCTTACCATTGCAATTTCATTTCTCCGATTTTCCCATGTGAATAGTGAACCTTCTGCCACCAAATAATAGAGATGACAAGACAATAATGTCTGTCGGAATCCCTCCATCAAAGCTCGAGGATGCGTGTGGTTACCTTGTTTTTCAGAAGGAAACATGATGTCGTTAAAATCGCCGATGGCGCACCATGGCAAGGCCGACTGGGTGTTAAGTCATCGAAGCAAGTTCCATCCCAAGTGTCGACTGTGACATTCTGGATATCCGTAGAATCCAGTTAAACCCCAACGTTTAACCCCTTCCATTCTTACGACAATGTCAATATGATGTTGTGAATAGCTAAGTAATTGGGCCGTACCGTCTATCTTCCATAACAAAGCTAAACCCCCTTTAGTGCCAACTGGTTCTACCGTAAACATGCCTGCAAAGCCCAATTTTCTTTGAATTGGTATAATTTTGTCTCTTAAAATTTTAGTTTCCATGAGGAAAATAAAATTGGGTCTCTTATCGGACACCAGGTCTTGTAAAGCCCGGACTGTTCGGGGGTTCCCAAACCCCCGACAGTTCCAACTTATGGTACTCATGGATGACGGTAGGCTTCGGAAACAAAGCCCACCAAACTCAAGTTTTTTGGCCCAGATTCGTTTGTAGTATGATTATGGTCTTCTTCCATATCCCTTTGATCCGGCACCGTGTCTTCTTGTATACGTCTCCTCTTATAGTCAACCAGCGTGATTGTGTTAGATACGGTAATTGGTAATATTGCTTCATTCACGGGATTCACCTCTATCTCCTATTCTGGCCGAATTTGATTATGGTTCCGTGATTCACTGCTGGGTTGATTAGTGAGGATGATTCGATCCCCCTGATTTGCGGCGGCATAGGAGGGCTCTCTTACAACGGTAGATACCACCGGATTGTGTTTAGCGGTCGTCGGAATCTCTGTGTAATTTTCCTTTAACTCCTCCGATAAGTTAATTTCCGATCTTAACCATCGTGCACCGATCTGGGTTGGTTTTCTAACTTCTGCTTTCAACCATACGCCATATGCAAATTTCTCACGGGGGATTTGAGGATGTTCATAGAGAAGACGACAAAATTGATCCGTGTGGCCAACAATGCCACAGACGTAGCAGAAAGTGTTGAGTCTTTCATACTTAAAAGTCAAGCATATTTTCTCCCCTTGTGGCCATTTTACAAAAAGTTTCCGTTTAAGTGGTTGTCGGATGTCCATCATCACCCGAATTTGCATAAAGTCTCGCTAAATTGGTGAGAAGTTCCTTGAGTCCGATTCTAGGTATTCTCCAGTATAATTGCCCGCATCAACAGCAAGTCTTTCATACATAAATCCACTAGGAATGTTATGTATTTGAACCCATAATTCTAATCTGACCAATTCCACTTGTCTAGGATTCTTCATAGGTTGTAAGCGTCGTAGCAGAAGGATCTGTTGTTGGTAATTCCATGGACCATCTCGTAATACTCTGTCCATGTCAAGATGATGAAAAAACTGGAAAATAAAAACATTATTGCCCAGATCTTTGATCATCATGCCTTTAACAGGACGCCATATACTAGCTATGATCTGTTTAAAGATTGGGAAATTGATTATTTTCTCTGTTAGCAGTCGCCCTATCACACAGTGCTATCTTTCAGGTCCTTGAGATTGTTGTTCATCGTTGTCTGGTTCATCGTCGTATTCCAGAGTACCCTCGTTTTCTTCGACATTCAAGCGCTGAAACATTTCAGCCACCAGAGTATCTTCTTCAGAGCCCGTAGCCATATTTCTGGTAAAAGAGAAAAGAATGATGCAACGAGAGCAATATGATGGGCAGAAACACTTGTTATCTAAAACAAGAGGAAGAGAGTCTCGACATAGCAAGACAATGTGATTTTAGAGCCCAAACTTGCAAGTAGTAAACAAGGACACACATTGCGTATTCCCAAGCCTAGGAAACGATTCTGAGATTAAAAAAGAAAGAGAAAACCTTAAGATTACAAATTGTCTGGGCAGTGGTTCCATAAATTCAAAACCAAATTACCTTCATTATCGACGATGATCCGAATAGAGTAGCCACGAGAGAAGAGCAGTTCAACGAGGGGAAGACCCAGAAAGGAAACGCCACTGGTGACACAAACAAGCTTATCTCCGTAATCATTGACCTCCATAGACGAAGCTGGCATTAAGCCACCAAACTCTTCCCCGTCTTTTCTCCCATTAAGCCGTGCACAAATCACGAACATCCTCTTGAACTCTTCTATCTCCATTTTCTTGCTCTCTTCTGTAGGTATAAACCCCATAATGTTTATCCGACACAAAAGTAGGCAAGTAGCTGCTTCCACTTGGTCCCTATGTCTTACGCGATTGGGCTATATATGAGACTCAAGTCTATATGATTGTGATTTGGTAAGGAAGGAAGAGAGGTGGATAAAGGGAGAGCTAGGGAGAGGACAGTGGACAGTGGTATAACTTTCAAGATACAGCAGAGGATGAGATGCATCAAAATCCAGAAAGCAACGCAGTAGGTGAGCCTGTCGGGACCATGGGTACCACCCCGTGCTAAGCATGCTTCCTCCTTCCTATTCGGTCCTCTTACATGTCGATAATTATTTCGAATTGCCAAGGAGCTGGCGGTGTTAAATTCCAGCCCATCATAAAAAATCATATCCATATGTATCACCCAGTTGTGGTAGTACTGGTAGAAACCAGAATCAGTGGAGCGCATGCCCGAGCAGTAATTGACAAACTTGGCTTTGCTAATTCTGTTCGGGTAGAAGCCAATGGATTTGCAGGGGGGATCTGGCTTATGTGGAAACTGAGTATGCAGGTTCACAAATTGGCAGCACATCGGCAGTTTATACATACCCATATTAGATATATTAACATGGATTGCTACTTTACTGCTGTGTATGCAAGCCCGAATTACCATCTTCAACATTACCTATGGGAAGGGTTAAGGCAAATCGCTAGATACACCGCAAAAGACTAGTTGGTAGGAGGGGATTTTAATGCAAAGTTAGAACACTCAGACAAACCGGGGGGTTCTCAAACCAATCCGGTCGTAAGTAAGGCGTTCCGCAAGTGCATTTACTCTTGCGGTCTGCTGTGTTGAGTTTTTGACTCTTTTGTTATCCCATATTGGTTAGGGACAACAATTGAGGCAAGGCTCTTGCCTATATAAAGAGGTTGCT
>JANKYF010000001.1:42444072-42455586 GCA_029829435.1 Erythroxylum hondense
TATATATATGGTTCTATCGGATTCTGGTGGGGCTGGGCGCTGCTGCTTGGATCCATGGGATTGGCTGGTTCTGAGTCAAAGGTACCTGTAAAACAACAAAGGCACGCCGGGGGTTGACCTCCGGTAGGCCCCTCCGACGCTCAAGTCAGCTTTTTTGAGAGCTTTTGGTGGCTAGTATGTAAAGAGAAAATAGGGTTATCGGAAATCATACCTTTTTCATAATGAGGTAATGAATTTATATGGTAAATACTTGTAGGAATTAGGTCAATCCCTATGGGATGGACTGATCAGCCCATGTGCCGTTCTGAGTCTGGGCTTGGGCCTAGCACGACTGACCCAACCATAAGCCCTCTACTCCTCGAGTCTGACCAAAGAGAATGGTCGAAGGAGTACATAAAGATCGTGCAGCTCGTTTGTAGGACAGCTCATGATAGGCCCGATCGGTCAGACATCAATGCATAGTGCACGATAGCTCGTGCTAGGATCGGTTGGTTGAGTGTCCCGATCGGTCGGCATCGATGCTTAGTGCATGATAGCTTGTGCCAAGATAGATCGGGTGAACGTTGACGCCGAGCACCTGAAGGCACTTGATTTACTTATTACTAACGGCACGTGCCCTCTGACAAATGTTTAAAATTTGAAACGTGGTGTCCTTTTAACTGCCACGCAGCCGTCATGAGCATCCTTTCAGCCGTTGCGCCGTTATGGGTCATCAGGTAACCCTAATTTGGACGGCCCAGATTTTGCCGCGCGTCCAAGTCCCATCTGTACGCCCGCTCAGTATCTTGTTATAAATGGTCGGAATTGACACATCTCTTCACTTTCTGCGTGTTCAATTCTTTAATCTTCGTTTCCTCTCTTCTTTATCTCCCTGTTCGCAGTCACAGAAATTTGCTTTCTCACCGTCAACCAAATCCCCAGTTCCAGTTTCTAAACTAGGTACGTCCTTCTTCATTTCCTTGCCTGTAAGTGTGATTTTCAGTAAACATGTCGTCTACTAGCTCTAGGAACGAATCTAACTCCCCCTCTCCTTCTTCATCGCCTCCTCGCCAGCCTTCGCCACCGGCATCCCCGAGTCCTAGTGGAGAAGTAAGTACAGTTCTGAGGGAGCTCCATTAGGAATTGGTCGTCGAAGGAGCTTTACAGGTTGTTGGATTGCTGGATATAGCGGTGGAGGCGCCGGAAGCCGGTGAAAATGAGGCGTCGGAGTTAAGGGGGAATGAGGAAATCGGAGCTGGTGCCCGGAAGGATGGGCAAATTGTTGAAAAACCACCGAGCGACCCTTCGACGATGACCGAGAAGGAGCTAAATCGGTCGATCATTAAGCATGATATCCCCTTGTTTTGGGGGCTTAGGCTGGCTGGCCAGAACGAAAGGATTTATAGCAATGGGGGCGGCTACTTTGCTATGACAGAGAGCTTTTTCTCAGTCGGTGGTATGAAGCTTTCGTATGCCTCGATCATCGATGAAGTATGGCGCGCCTACCAATTAGGGCCGAGCTAGATTCCCCCAAATGGTTGGAGGTTCATCAACAGGGTGGCTTTTGTTGTGCCATCATTTCGGATGTCCTCCATCAGTTGGTGTTCTGCGGCACTTTTTAAGAATGAACCAGAGGTCGAGCGTCGGGGCTGGGATTCCTCACCTCTAATATAGGGATGTGAGGTATCGTCCTGCTGGAACAGCAGGATCAATCAAAGCGTGGAAAACGAAGTACTTCTTCGTGAGGCCCCCAGGATCCACTTTGGAATCTCGTCCGTGGAGGTATCCCCTGACCGAGCAATGGAATGACATTGCTGACCTACACCTTTCTAGGGAGGAATGGGAGGTGATCGGTAGGATCAAGGCTTGGAATCCCGGCCGTGGAGGTATCCCCTGACCGAGCAATGGAATGACATTGTTGACCTGCACCTTTCTAGGGAGGAATGGGAGGTGATCGGTAGGATCAAGGCGCTCGGTCGGTATTCTTTTGATCGTCTCATTCTGGGGTATCGTGGAGGGCCATTAGCCGATGCCTTTTCAATTGATCCCCTTCCTCAAATTGGAGGGCTGGAAGAGGAGATCGCCCCTCCTGGTTAACTTCTCGTAGTTTATTTACCTGTTGTATTCACAAGTATTAATTTCGATTTCTAACCTGCTTCTGTAATTGTGCAGCCATGGTGAAGGTCAAGGATTTTCACGAGTCTTCCCATCTCCTTAAATCCAAAAGGCAAGCCAAAGAGCCTAGAGCTTCTTCGAAGGTGAAGAAGCAAAGGAGAGAAGCAGAGGCCAGCGACGACGTCGTCGCTCAGCCGGCGATGTTGGACCAGCCTTCAGCAATTCTGGCCCTTCCGTCCATTAAGGACCGACCTGGCGTGTCAATGTCATTGCCGGTCCAGCCGATGAGTGCGGACCGAGCGGATTCAGAGGAGGAAGAGATGGAGCTACCCCTCAAAAGAAAAAAGATCGCTCAGAGTGTTGGTCGATCGTCCTGTCAATTGGATAGAGGAGTGGGGGAAGAGCGAGTGTCCCGATTGGATAAGGGCAAAGGGAAAGAGCGAGTCCCCAATGGCAAAAAATGGGAGTCCACGATCAGTCTTGACAAGGCTGTATCGCTTAGGGACGTCAATGTGGCTCTACACATTACCCATAAGGTTGTTCCTCCTGCGGACGAGGAGTTTTTAGATACGCTGAACAATAAAGAACTGATGGCTAGTCTCGTCCGTGGTTGCGCCAGGGATATGGCGTTTGCCTATTCGATGTATCAATGTCTCGATCAGTTCGATGAAGTGAGGCAAACAATGGACCGGGAGGTTCATGACCTTCTTGAGCAAGTTAATACTCTAAGAGCTGAACTTTCAGAGGCGAAGGAGGGGCAGGACGTCTTACAAGCTCGACTCTCTTCATTGGAGGAGGAGAAAAGCGTTTTGGAGGAGGAGAAGAGCGTTTTGAGGGCTCAACTTGCTTCGGGGGAGGAGGAGAGGAGTAGAATGATTGCTTCCGAGGTCGAGCTGGAGAGTAAATACCGAGTGTCGCAGCTCCGCATTGAGGGCCTAAGGAAAAAGGTGCTCGATGCCACTTCAAGGGTGAAATTAGAGGAGGAGCTCCGTTCGAAAGACTTTCGGGAGTGTCACGAGGTGGTGACAGAGAAAATGAAGGTCGAGAAGAAAATGCTGGAGCTGCAAGGCTCCGTCAGGGAGCAAAGGATTAAGGCGATCAAGCGATGGAAAGAGCAATATTTACACGAAGAGTGTCTGGAGTTTGCTTGTGACTTGGCTCTTTCCCTCTTGAGGAGCTGCCACAACGTTTGCATCCCTGACGGGTCGGAGGGTCCTTCCTTCGAGGATTATGCCGAGCCGATGCTTCCCTCCGAGCTCGGCCTTTCACTTAAAGAGATGAGAGAGATTGCTGAAAAGGAAAGAGAGGTCTTGGCGGATGAGATGCTGGACCTGAGTTCGGATGAAGAAGAGGATGTCTCTCCATTGTCTTCTCCTGCCGATCCGGCTGTTGGCCCTTCTCCTGCCGATCTGGATGCTGGCCCTTCTCCTACCGATCCGGCTGCTGGCCCTTCTCCTGCCGATCCGGCTGCTGGCCCTTCCTTTCCTCCTGAAGGATCAAAATGATTTTTTCCTTTTTTAATGCTCATCTGGTCAGGTTTGTGGCCAGAACATTAATTCAAGGAAATAGAGTTCTTTTATTTTCCATTACTTTATTTGTCGTGTTGAGATTGAGCGATCTTTTCAAATAGCATGGTCGATCGAGAAAAGAGAACTTGGCCAAGCGATGGTGAGACCGAGCGATCCAAGATTTTGGCTCTTGGCATCGCCTAGTTTCAAGATCCCGTCTTGGCAACCTGGCCAATCGACGTAGAGGCCGAGCGATGTCGAGGCCGAGCGATCCAAGATCCTATATTGGCATCGCCTGGTTCTAAGATTCTATCTATGCAACTAGGCCGAGCGATCCAAGTTCCTGTCTTGGCATCGCCTGGTTCCAAGATTCTGTCTTAGCAACCTGGCCGAGCGATGTTGAGGCCGAGCGATCCAAGATCCTGTCTTGGCATTGCCTGGTTCCAAGACTCTGTCTTAGCAACCTGGCCGAGCGATGTCGAGGCCGAGCAATCCAAGATCCTGTCTTGGCATCGCCTGGTTCCAAGATTCTATCTTGGCAACCAGGCTGAGCGATGTCGAGGCCGAGCGATCCATGATCCTGTCTTGGCATCGTCTGGTTCTAAGATTCTGTCTTAGCAACCTAGCCGAAGGATATCGAGGCCGAGCTATCCAAGATCCTGTCTTGGCATCACCTGGTTCCAAGATCCTGTCTTGGCAACCTGGCCGAGCGATCCAAGATCCTGTATTGGCATCGCCTGGTTCTAAGATCTTGTCTTGGCAACCTGGCCGAGCGATGTTGAGGCCGAGCGATCCAAGATCCTATCTTGGTATCGCCTGGTTCCAAGATCCCGTATTGGCGACCTGACCGAGCGATGTCAAGGTCGAGCGATCCAAGATCCTGTCTTGGCATCGCCTGGTTCTAAGATTCCGTCTTGGCAACCTGGCCGAACGACGTGGATGGCGATCAGTTAGTGGGATTTTCTCCTCTTATCAAATTTAATGAAATTTTTCTTGCCAAGAAATCTGAAACCCCTTTATTGACGATGACAAGGGCATGGGTCGTTAAAAAACTGACTGGCAGGGCCAGGAAAAAGGTACCCACAAGTTGCATGTACAATAAACAATGATAAACAAAGAAATGAGAACTAAAATAAAGCTTATCTATTGGTAGAATGCCTTCAAATTTTGAGAGTTCCAGGGCCTCGGTAGAACCTTCCCGTTCGTATCGTGCAGGATGTATGAATCGTGTCCGGCTTATTTAACCACTTGATAGGGTCCTTCCCATGTCTGACCGAGCTTCCTAGGATGCTTTCTAGCAGCCTCGGCCTTTCACAGGACGTACCCACCGGCCTTTATGTCGCTCGGCCTTACCCTTTTATTGTAGAACTTCGTTGCTTTTTGTCTGATGGCTTTCGAACGAGCGGCTGCTCTATCTCTGTCTTCACTAAGGAGTACTAGTTCTGACTTGCGGGCTTCCTCATTCCTTTCTTCTTCGTAACCCGAAACTCGTTGGTTATGTAGTACTACTTCCACTGGGACCAAGGCCTCTGCCCCAATGGTCATTCTGAACGGTGTCTCACCAGTGTCCCCATTTGGGGTTGTTCTGTACGCCCACAACACTTCATCTACTTCGTCCACCCAAGTCTTGCGTCCATCTAAACGCTTCTTGAGAGCACTCATTATCTTCCTGTTAGTATTCTCCGCTAAACCATTACTTTGAGGATGGACTACTGAAGTTAACTGGAGCCTTATCTTCAGTCGTTCACAGAAGTCTTCGAACTTGTCGTTGTCAAACTGCCGACCGTTGTCTATAACCAAAACCATGGGCATCCCAAAGCGGCTCAGTATATTCTTGCGTACGAAGTTTTCAATTTTCTGCTCAGTGATAGTGGCGACCGCTTCCGTTTCTACCCATTTAGTGAAGTACTCGACTGCCACTATCAAAAACTTCTTCTGCCCCGGACCCAGAGGAAAAGGTCCTATTATGTCCATTCTCCATTGAGCAAAGGGAATGGGATGGCTCACAATTTTCAGCTGCTTGGTCGACTGGTGAGATAAGTTGCTGTTCTTCTGGCAAGCCTCGCACCGGTTAACTTTCTCTTGACAATCCTTCTTCATCGCTGGTCAGTAACCCTTGTCTGATCAATCTGTGAGCTAACATCCTACCTCCCAAATGATTTCCGCACATCCCTTAATGAACTTCAGCCATTGCTCGCTCTGCCTCCTCTTCATTCAAGCAACGTAATAGCGGCCAGTCATAAGAACGCTTGTACAGAATGTCATCAAGAATCACATATTCGGCCACCTTTACCCTTAGTTTCCTGGCCTCCAAAGCTTCTGCCGGCTGTGTTCCCTTGAGAAGGTACTGCCTGATCGGCTCCATCCAACTTAACCGTTCATCATTTGCTTGAAGGACTTCAGTAGCCTTCTGGATGCTAGGTTGGTCGATCCGCTCGACCAAGATATTGTTCCTGGCATTTTGATTGGAAGCCATTTTGGAGAGTGCGTCTGCCTGGGCATTTTATGCCCGTTCTATCCTGCTGACCGAGTATTGCTCAAAATTACTCAACTCCTGTTTTACCAATTCTAGATACTTGATCATGCTGTTCCCCTTGGCCTCATACTGCCCAGTAACTTGACCAACTACTATTTGGCCTTTCATCATCTGCTTGAAGGATTTCAGTAGCCTTCTGGATGCTAGGTTGGTCGAGCTGCTCGACCAAGATGTTGTTCTTGACATTTTGATCGGAAGCCATCTTGGAAAGTGCGTTTGCCTGAGCATTTTGTGTTCGTTCTATCCTGCTGACCGAGTATTACTCAAAATTACTCAACTCCTGTTTTACCAATTCCAGATACTTGATCATGTTGTTCCCCTTGGCCTCATACTGCCCAGTGACTTGACCAACCACTATTTGGCTATCGTTGTACACCGTCAGATGCTTTATCCCCATCTCTATTGCCAACTGGAGGCTGGCTATTAGAGCTTCGTATTCTGCCTCGTTGTTGGATGCTCTAAATTCTAACCGGAGAGCATACTCTACCTTTTCTTCCCGGTGCGGGCTGACCAATACCACTCCTGCTCCGCATCCCTCAGCGTTGGACGATCCATCAACAAATAGGCTCCAGGCAGGGCATTGCTCACCCTACGAGTCAGGTTGACTCATTTCTGCAATGAAGTCCGCCAACACTTGGGCCTTGATTGTCGTCCATGGTTTATAATGTATATCGAACTCCCCCAGCTCTACTGCCCATTTTATTAACCACCCAGAGGTTTTGGATTTTTGGAGGCACTGCCTGAGGGGTTGGTCGGTCCATACCTCAATGGTATTACTCTGGAAGTAGGGTCTTAGTTTCTGTGCCGCAGTTATCAAGGAGAGAGCCAACTTTTCAATGGGCGCATACCGCGTTTCTGGTCCATTTAACACTTTACTGACATAGTAGATAGGGAATTGCTCATTACCGTCCGATCGAACAAGAACTGCGCTGATCGCCCCCTCTGTGACCACCAAGTAAAGAATCAGATTCTCCCCCTCAACTGGGCTCTGCAAGATGGGTGGACTGGTCAGATATTGCTTCAAGTGCTGGAATGCTTTTTTGTACTCATCCAGCCATTGGAACTGGGTCACATCTGCCTTCCTCAAAATTTTGAAGAAAAGGAGGCATTTGTCCCCCATCCTAGAGACGAATCTGCTCAGAGAAACTATCTGCCCGATCAGTATCTGTACATCCTTCAAGCATCGTGGTGAGGGCATTTGGACAATAGCTTCGATCTTTTCCGGATTAGCTTCAATCCCCCGTTGAGTAATCATAAATCCCAATAACTTTCCAGATGCTACACCAAAGACGCACTTTTTGGGAATCAACTTCATTTGGAATTTGTAGAGGGTCAGAAAGACTTCTCTAAGGTTCTCTACATGTTCGGCAGTTGTCTTGCTTTTGACCACCATGTTGTCTACATACGCCTTGACTGTTTTGCCGATTTGTCTCTTAAAAACTTCCATGATGAGCCGTTGGTAAGTAGTCCCCGCATTTTTCAGACCGAACGGCATCACCTGGTAGCAATATGTGCCCTAGTCAGTTATGAAAGCCGTTTTTTCTTCATCTTTGAGGCTCATTTTTATTTGATGATAACCAGAGAAGGCATCCAAGAAGCTGAGGAGCTCATGCTCTGCTGTGGAGTCTACTAGTTGATCGATCTTGGGCAGTGGGAAACTGTCCTTTGGGCATGCTTTGTTCAGGTCGGTGAAATCATTGCACATTCTCTACTTTCCGTTCTTCTTCTTCACCAATACCACGTTGGCTAGCCATTCGGGGTACTTGACTTCCCGAATGAACCCGACTTCAAGTAGCTTCTCTATTTCTTTCTCGATCACCCCCTGCCGCTCCTTGTTGTGCCATCACTTCTTCTGTCTGACCGGCCTATAGTTTTTCTGAATACCCAGGGAATGAGATGTTACCGATCGGGAGATTTCGAGCATATCGCTCGGTACCCAAGCAAAGACCGATCGATTCTCTACCAAGCAACCTGTGATTGCCGCGGTCAATCCTTGCTCGAGTTCGACTCCCAAATTTGTGAATTTGGATCGGTCTTCTTCATCCAGTATGACCCGCTGAGTTTCTTCTGCAGGGTTCATCCTCTCGGTTTCTTCATATACTCTTACATCTAGAGAACTTGCTAATACTACTGCTCCCTCGAGAGTTCTTGTTTCTGCCAAGTAACATTCCCGAGCAATTATTTGTTGACCCCTAACAATGCCGATACCATGGGGTGTTGGGAATTTCATCGCCTGATAATAAGTTGAGACGACAACTCTGAGGGCGTTTTGTGTGGCTCTTCCAATTATTGCATTATAGGCTCCTGCAAACTTCACCACTAAGAATTCAACATTCCTCACTACTTGGAGTGGCTTTTGTACGAATTTTATGTTCAACAAGACTCGAGCGAATGGATAGGCGGATGCTCCTGTTACCCCTTTGATTGGCCCTTCTATCGGTAGTAATCGTTCTTCCGGAATCTCCATCTGCTTAAAAGCATCGTAGTATAGCAGGTCGACCGAGCAGCCTGTGTCAATCATCACGCGCTTCACCTCACTATCGTCCATATTCAAAGTAACCACGAATGCATTATCATGAGGACAACTGACGCCATCCAGGTCAGACTCGTTAAAGGAGATCGCCTCATTAACTTGCGGCTTTTTCGCTGCTAACTGACCCTCAGCGATCTGCCTGGCATACCGCTTCCTTCCTTTGACGGTGGACCCCCCTGCTGCGCTACCACCAAAAATCATATTGATGACTCTGACCGGTCGGTCATCCTGCTGTCCGGTATTTCTGTCGTCTCTAGCCCTGGGCTGTCCTCTCGTATCGCGTCGGTTGTCCACATTCCTGGTCTGCCTTCCACCATCATTCATGTTCTGTTGTCTCCACGGTTTTTGCTAGTTGTCAGACCGACCGTTCCTGCCCTCATTACCTCGATCGACATTTCTATCGTACTTCAAAAATCTACCCAGTCTTTCCCACTGGATGAGGAGTTCGATTTCTTTCTTTAGGTCCCAGCAATCCTCCGTGTCATGACCAACATCTCTATGGAAGCGACAATATAAAGAAGAATCTCTTTTTTTTTAGAGGAGTTTTCAATTTATTGGGTTCTCGGAGGGATTCCCCTTCTGCTCTTATGACCTTCAGTACTTCCGCATATCGCCTGTTGAGCGGAGTGAAGGACTCTCGCCTCTGGTCCCTTTGATCAATCAGCTTCCTCCAGCTAGACCAATCCTTCTGCCGTTTATGTGAATCTTTGGTCCTACTATTTGGCCAGTGGTCATCCGCTCTACGTTTTGTGTTTTTCAACACTTCCTCCAGCTGGATGTACTTGTCTGCCCGATTTCTTATCTCTTAGATGGACCTAGATTGATCAAGAGCCAGCGACTTCTTGAATTCCTCATCTCTCGTATTGCTCATCAAGGCAGCCAACATGGACGAGCAAGTAAGGTTAGGAACTTCGACAGCTTCATTGTTAAATCGGGTGATGAACTCCTGCAAACTCTCGTTCCTTCCTTGGTCAGCTGCATTACTTCCAAGGCAGTCTTCTATGGCCGTTTACTTGTAGCGAATTGGTTGAGGAATAGAAGCTTAAAATCCTCAAAATTGGTTATGCAGCGTAGGGGCAAGCTGTTGAACCATCTTCGGGCCCCTTCTTGAAAGGCTGTGCAGAAAGCCTTGCATTGAATGGTGTCTGGAATGCAATGCAGGTTCATCATCGATTGAAAATGCTGCAGATAGTCGAGAAGATCGATCTTTCCAGTATACTTTTCTGGCGTCGGTATCTTAGTACCGACCGCTGGGAGGCTGTCTAGGATCTCTGGGATGAAAGGAGAGCTGTACTGCGTTGATGGCTGGCCAGGACGAGAATTCATGGCTATGTTGATCCGGTGGTCCACAATTTTTTCCAGGGCTTCTGCAGAGTGCCGATCGGCCATCACACCGACCTGCCGAGCTGGTGTTTGTTGCTGTTCGGGTTGAGATTGTAAGATTTGACGGATCAATAGATCGGCCGCTTCTTCTATTTGTCTTTGCGTAAGGAAAACTGGTTGTGGTACAGGAGAGTTCGTGTTGAGGGGGTAATGGATGTGAGGATGTGAACTGGTGATCAGAGTGCGGCGATGGGAGGGTGGTGGGTAGCCGCAAACCCATTCGTTGCAATGCAAGTGCCGCAACAACGGCTACATCGGGATTCGTCGCTGTCGCCTGACTGATCTGAGTGTTTTTGGACGTGGTGCCTTGATGCCCGGCCCCACGGTAGGCGCCAATAGGTTCTATCGGATTCAGGTGGCGCTGGGCGTTGCTGCTTGGATCCATGGGATTGGCTGGTTCTGAGTCAAAGGTACCTCAGAAATCGTACCTTTTTCATGATGAAGTAATAAATTTATATAATAAATACCTGTAGGAATTAGGTCAATCCCCATGGGATAGGCTGATCGGCCCATGCACTATTTTGAGTCTGAGTTTGGGCCTAGTACGACCGACCCAACCAATATATATGTTGACAAATATTATTTTAAATATTATATTAACCTTTAATAAGTTTTTTTATGAAGGTATTCTAATAGTCTCTACATGGAGAACTTAACTAACTTATAATAAATTTTTTTCAGTTTCATAACGAATCATTTTATATTTAAATATAAAATTTTATATTTAAAATCTAATTATTTTAAATATAAAAATTTACATATTTGACTATTAACATTTTTTAAACATGAAATATTTTTAAAATGTATTATATTTTCACTAAAATAATCTTTAATTTTTTTTAACAAAATTATATCGTAGCTCTTATTCTCGACAATTAGATACATGCCATTTAGATCTTCAATTTCCCACATACTAGACTACCCTCCAACCATCACGTTCAACGCACCGTTTTTCACGTCTTTGCATTTTCAATTCGTGCATCACTCTCAGCCCCGAATTAGGGATTTTCCTGCAGCATCAAATCATGTCATCAAATATTCTCAGAGCCCCCAGCTTGATTCTTAGCCCTCGATTCACCTCCAGTCTTCTTCTTTTATTGTCATCCAATCTTCTGCTGACAACTCGTCCACGCATTCGGTTCATGTTGACTGCCAGTCTTGCCTCTCAAGAAGGACGGGTTCCCAGATTTTCCATGTAAGTTCTTCAAACTTCCTCTTATTAGCTGCTCCATACTAGTAGTATTTCCATTACTCGTGCCTTATATGCTTGTAGGCCTTGATCTTGTCTCTGATTCGTGGTCCTTAATTCCAGTAGTCTTGTCCGGAATAAAACTTTATTCCATATGTCTTCTTGCGTTCTCTTTGATTGCCTGAATGTTTCAGCGGTCCTCTCGTTCCAAATGTTATACACCATTATACCCATCCTTCCTATAGTCAACTCTCTGTCCCTCTTATTCCTA
>JANKYF010000001.1:42750547-42762923 GCA_029829435.1 Erythroxylum hondense
TGTCGCGCTGAACTTCATCCCGTAACTTCAAGAGTTGGTTGTGGAAGAAAGAGTGTGAGGCTTTCGATTTAATAGCCCAGATGATGTATCCTCTAAGAAAGTAAACATGCAACCATTTAAGCCACAACGAATTCTTGTCCTCCAAAATCCACCAAAAGCGCTTGAGCAGCAAAGAACGGTTGGTAATCCGAATGGGAAGAATATTCAGCCCACCTTCTTGTTTGGCAAAAGAAAGATCAGACCATTTCACTTTAGCCGCTCCCGGAGTACCATCGGAATGGCCCCATAAAAATTTTCAAAGAATCCGTTCAATCTCCTTGATAATGCCTTGAGCTGAAAAGATGTGGGAGGACCAATACACATGTAAGGAGTTAAGAACGGATTTAATAAGCAGAAGCTTACCTGCATATGATAGCGACTTATTCACCTAAGATGAAACTCTTCTCTGGATTCGTTTTAAGAGAGGTTGATTCTCTGCATTAGTGAGCCGCTTGGTAGAGATTGGGAGACCAAGATATAAAAGAGGGGGGTATGTGGCTTCATACCCGTAGCCTCGGAGATAGAAGAAACCAAGCCAACAACTCTTTTAGACAAGAGAAAATAGCTTTTTGAAAGGTTGATTTGCAATCCAGAAAAAAGCTTGAAATCAAGGAGAGCCTGCATAAAAGACTGAATCGACGCTAGGTCAACTCTACAAAAGAGAAGCAAGTCATCGGCAAAGCATAGATGAGTGAGACCCAATTTCTTGCATTTGGAATGATACTTGAAATGCGGATTAGAGATAGCCTTCTGCCGGATGAGAGCACTAAGAACCTCCATGGCCAAGATAAACAGATACGAGGAAAAGGGATCACCCTGTCTGACTCCTCTAGCAGCTTTAAAGTAACGAGTAGGAGAGCCATTGATCAAGACCGAAAAGGATACAGAGGAGATACATTCCAAGACCTAAGTAATAAATGGATCTAGAAAACCATAAGCCACTAGCATACATCTCAAGAAAGACCAACTAATACTGTCAAAAGCCTTATGGAAATCAACTTTCAAAGTGCAGTTTTGGGGGCTGTGAGAGGAGGAGTATCCTTTCAAGAGTTTTTGGACAATAAGGACGTTATCACCAATATTTTGATTGGACAAAAAAGCATTCTGGGTGTCACTAATCAACGGATCCAACACTTTCTTCAAACAAGCAGCTAAAATCTTAGAGATTACCTTATAAATGAAGTTAGCGCAAGAGATAGGACGATAGTCCGAAAAGAAAGATGGATTAGCACCTTTAGGAATCATGCATAAGAAGGTTCGGTTAATCTCCTTAAGCATCACTCGATTTTGAAAGAATTCATGAACTGCTGCCTTGACAAAACCCCCTATGACAGTCCAAGATCGTTGATAGAAAAGGCCATTTAAACCATCTGGCCCAGGAGCCTTCTAACCCTTCATCTCGAAAACACAACGCTCAATTTCGCTATCCTCCACTGGTTGAATTAAGAGATCCATATCAGAAGGAGACACACGTGTAAGATTAAGGGACTGCAAGTCTTGTAGAGAAACTTGAGAAGTAGCCTCAATGCCAAGAAGGGAGCTAAAATAAGTGAAGGCTTCATCTCGAATAATGTCCGGATGATGGATAACATCGCCAGTAGGTGAAGTAATAGAAATGATCTTGTTCCGATTCTTCCGAGAGAGAATGGAATGGAAGAAAAATTGAGAGCAAGTGTCCCCATCTTAGAGCCAATTAATCCGGGCTCGCTGTTGCAAAAGGGAGGAGTGGTTATGAACAGCTTGAAGATAAGAGGCTAGGGCGAGCTTCTCCTTAGATAGGTTATGAGCTATGGTAACTTGATCTGGATCCGTGTGCTTTTGAGTATCAGGATGAATGTCCCAAGTCCTAACTCATTTTTGTTCGATCCCGAAACCAGAATATGATAAATCTTGTAGCTCATATCAAGTGAAAGAACTACAACTTGTTTTGATTGATTTATTTGATGCAGTTGATTGCATGAAGCCTGATACTATAAAGGGTCTATGAGACTTACTGTGGATAAATGCGGTCGTATTGAAGTGACAGAACCAACCAACTTCACTTCGAAAGAATATAACAATCTCTCACTCTTAGAATATGAATTGGTGAATGTTGTTGAAGAATGAACTTCAAATTCTGCGTTTGACCGCTAAGTTGGGGACAGAGACAAGGTTATGGATTTTATGATTAACCTGATGAAATATATAAATGCATTTAAACCCCTGAAAGTTTCTTCTTTGCCAGGTCCTTGGATAGGTTAAAAGGGATATTAGGCACATTCAAGGCTGTTCATTACTTCTGGATTAAAAAAAAGGGAATTTGATTGGACATTGGATTCTGCAAAGAAATTCATTGTCTTGTTCTTTTCATTTTTTTTTCCCTTTTTTTTTCAGTGTTCAGTTCTTTACATCACATACAACATAAGAAGTTAAACTCAACAATCCTGTATTATTGAGTTAAGCTATGCATTCACCTAAAGGCAATAGCATTCTTTTTTTTTAGTACAAAAGAAAGCTACACCACTAATGTAACAACACTAATGTAACGCTCTGGGGTATATAGCACCTTGCACATCGCGACGGAGGATCTCCTGAACACCAAAGGGGGGCTCGTGAAGGATGGAGAGACCTGAGCTGCCCACCCCGGAGAGACGAGCAAGGGTGTCCGCACATTGGTTGCCTTCCCAGAACACATGCTGCAACCGAACCGTCCACTCCTTGTGCAAGAGTTGTTGGATACCTAACACCAAAACAGAAATCTCAGTCAGAATACCGATAGGACCAGAAAGAAGATTAATAACCTCAAGGGAGTCGACTTCCATCACCACTTGACGACAGCCAAGGTCCCAGGCCAGAGAGAGACCCAAGAACACCCCTCATAACTCCGCAGTTAACAGAGACCCTGGCCCAAGTTGATGCTGAAAACTGCCGCGCCACTCCCCATTGTAATCCCGAATCAGGCCCCGGGAGAAATCCGATTGGAATTAGGGTTCATAGTGCCATCGGAATTAACTTTCACCCAACCCTCCTCTGGCTTCATCCACCCGACGTAGGAACCCACCGGTAAGCCCTAGGATGGAAACACGCACTTCTCCATCATTCTGGCTCGGGCGATCCACCCCACGTAATCCAAAATAACTCTATGCCCCTCAGTAGGCCAAACAAAAGACGGTTCGAAGATGCTGCGGTTCCTGCATTTCCACAGGAACCAGCAAGCGACCTCAAAGACTGTAGCCCATGCCTCCTGCTGCACCGGAGTCTGGTTGGTGAGGTTACACGTCAACCAAATGTCCACCTCTTGCTAGAAGAAACACCTATCCACCACCTCCGGGGGAAAATGGCTCCAGAGAACTTGAAACCTAGGGCAGTCCCGAACCACATGTTCAGTGGTCTCTACCTGCACACAATGAGGGCAGCTATCGTCAAGGGCAATATGCCGAGTCACTCTCTGGTGATTCATCAGGAGCCGGCGTTTAGCAACAAGCTAGAGAAACGCTTTAATGCGTTGTGGGCCCGCTCATTACCAGAAAATCTCCCACAGACTGTGCCAGTAGTCTATTACGGACTCCTCGATAACCTCATAGGCAGACGCCACAATGAACTGTCCGTGAGGGGTAGGGCCCCACAGCAGGCTATCCTCTCAGTGACTCCTATCAATAGGACCCAATTTCGCAATCACCAAACAAACTGTGGACAGTAGGTACTGATGGAACTCGGACCAGCGCCACCCGCCGTCGTCTGTAAGGAGGTTCGCAACAGTAGTCAACCGAAGGCGGTCCGGTACCGAAGAGGATGCTACGTGAATAAGAGGATCCCAACCCTCAAGCTAGTTATCCATCCAAAAGAGCACCCGTCGCCCATTCCCTAAAACCCATTGGGCCCCTTTTCGGACCCATTTCTAGGACACCGAAATCCCGTTCCAAACAGACAACACCCCGGGCCTGGAGAGCGTGAGGGGAAGATGGGTAATATCAATCCGATATTTAGCCCGAAGGATCTTAACCTAAAGAGCCGTGTGGTTTGTGAACAAACCCCAACCTAATTTTGCTAGGAGCACGTCGTTGGTAGACCGAATGTGTTTTATACCCAGCCCTCCTGCCGATTTCGGCTGACAGACCAACTCCTAATTGACCAGGTGAATCTTATGGTGATCAGGCGACGACCCCCAGATAAAGTTGCGCATGATTTTCTCCAGGTTGTCGCACAATAGTCGTGGAAGCCGAACCGTCTGCATGGTGTACATGGGTAACGCAAACAGAACAGCTTGAGTTAAGGTAACCTAGCCTGCGAGGGATAGCAACCTGGCGCGCCACCCTGTAAGTTTCCGCTGAGCAGTATCCAGGATATACTAGTAGGTGTGCCTGGACGTCCGCTCGTGGAGCAAAGGAACCCCTAAATACCGGCCTAGGTCAGAGGTGCTTGCTACTTGAAGCCCGTGACTGAGACGCCTCGCGGTCGCCCTAGAAACATTCTTAGAGAAGAAAATCTAGGTCTTGGTATTGTTCACTTGCTGGCTGGACGCGCTACAGAAAGTATCCAAAATGTTAGCTATGAGCTGGATCTGACTAGCCTCAGCTTCCGCGAAGAGTACCGGGTCATCGGCAAAGAACAGGTGGGATAGCCCGTGCGGCTCAACTTAATAGGTTTCCAAGCCCCCCTTCCCACCTCCACCGAAATGAGATGACCCAGACGCTCCAAACAAAGAACAAACAGATAAGGCGAGAGAGGGTCCCCTTGTCTAAGACCACGTGAAGGCCGAAACGGCTTCGAAGCGGAACCTTGCCAAACTACCCGAAGGGAAGTAGTAGTGACACATTTCATAAAGACCCAAATGACATTTATCGGGATGCCAATATCCTCCAGGGTCTCCTGAATGAACTGCCACTTAACGCGATTGTAAGCTTTCTCCAAATCCACTTTAATGGCTAGAAAAGCGGTGTTACTCGACTTCTTCCGCATAGTGTGGATCACCTCCTGGGTGATAATAATATTATTCGTAATATGCCTGCCTGCCGGGAATAAAACTGCATTGGGTCTCCGCTTTTACGTGGGGCATGAGGCTTTTTAGTCGGTGGACGAGAACTTTAGAAATGATCTTATACAACACATTACACAAACTGATCGGCCTGAAGTGGGAGACCTGAGTCGGAGAAGGGGTCTTCGGAATTAGTACCAAAAGCGTGCGATTAAGGGCTTGGTCCCAACATTCCTGAAGAAAAATTTGCTGAATGAAGGCAACTACAGCGGGCCCCACCTGCCCCCATTGATTCTGATAAAAGAGAGAGTTAAACCCATCCTCGTCAGGTGCTTTATTCGGATTCATCGCAAAAAGAGCACTCGAGACCTCAGTAGCCTAAATAGGGAGTCGAAGAGTCTGGACTTGGGTCTCAGAAAGGGGCGGAAAGGCTCCGCGAATGGGAAACAACGCAGTAGGCCCTTCATCCAGGCTATATAGGTGGCGGAAATAGTCAGTAACAAGCGCACGCAGTTGGGTCGGAGCAGAGACTCTATGGCCCTCAAAATCAAGCAAACTCTAGACTCGCAGCTTCCGTCTTTTGGAAAGGGCGACCATGTGGTAATACTTGGTGTTTCGGTGCCCTTTGGAAATCCAGTCGCATCTGGCTTGTTGATGCCAATACAGTTCCTCCTCACACAGGACCTGTGCTAACTCGTTGCTAAACTGGTCCTCCAACTCCAGTAACGAGTCCGGAGCACCTGCTGACATAACCCACTGGATCCCTTCCAGTCTGGCTAGAAGGTGCTTCTTCCGGTAGAATATGTTGTCGAACTCTCGGCGATTCCAACTCTGAAGACAACCGGAAAGCTGGGTTAAGGATTAACTTAAAGACCCCTCGACCAGGTTCTAAGACGTAGCGACCACGTCCTGAAAACCCGAATGGGTCAGCCAAGCATTTTGGAACCGAAACGGCGTTTCTCCCTGATTCCTCAGCGGAGTCGGGAAAAGTCGGATAAGTATAGGCCTATGGTCTGAGCCTAGGAAAGGAAGATGCTGATTGATCGTATGAGGGAAATGCTGGACCCAGGTAGTCGAACCAAACACCCTATCGAGCCAAGCTTAGACCTGCCCTCTCCTCCAAGTAAATTTAGAGCCTAAGTACCCTAGATCGTGCAGCCCACTCTGATGAACGCAGTCCCAAAATTGCTGACTCACTACCTGGGCCGATTGGGAACTGCCCCTTTTGTCTGAAAGCTCCAGTTTAGCATTGAAATCTCCCCCCATGAGCCACGGCCTAGTGGTAGAGTTGCCAAGCCAAGTGAGCGCGAACCAAAGACTGGCTTGCGAGGCCACTTGCGGACTAGCATAAATGATCGTAAGGTCAAAAGAATGAGACCGAAAATTAACGATAGTATGTAAGAATTGTCGATGGGCGATCCGGACAGCGATATCAAAGGCCTCTTCCCACAGGAGCCAAATACCCTCCGAAAAACCTTTCGCTTCGATTCTAAAGGAGAAATCATACCTTAATGTACGAATAACGTCTTAGGCCCGCACACCACTTATGTGGGGTTCCAGTAAAGCCAACACACCGGGTTGATAACTACGAATGTAGTTGCACAGAATGGTCTGAAACTGAGACCCACCTGCGCCCTGACAATTCCAGACTAAAATTGACATAACGAGGGAAAAAAGGAACCCTACCTTGGGGTTGCCACCAGGCACTCAGCTGGACCATCCGTAGGCTCCCCAGAACCAGGGATCTGAACCTTGAACTGCGCCGGGCGGGAGTTCGAGGAATCCTCTTGCCCCTCCAATGCCATCGTTATATCCGGCAGTTCGGTGTTGGAATGGTTTTGGGTGCCAGGAACAGCCCCGGGATCCTCCACCCCCTCCATTCCCTGAGGTTCGCCCACGATCACCGAAACATGGTCCTCTAGGAGTTGGGAAGCACAAATCATTTCCGAGTGGGTCGGGATGGTGACCGCGAGGTGTCGCTCAAAAGCTGTGGGTTGCAGACGGACTGTGGCACTCGGGCTGGACGCCTGATCCGGGCCCGCAAGTTGCTGCCCCACTGCCTCCTTGAGCCTTACCGTAGGCTTGGTACTTTTGCCCTTAGCTCCTCGAGTAGCGCTCCGGGTTCGGTCAGCATTCTTGGAAGCCTCGGACAGTGTTGGGACTCGTCCGGTTCCTTTGAAACTGAACATATTGGTTCTTTGTCCTAAACCAAAGGGACTGGCGACAGTATTGATGCCTAACCTGGTTGCTGTCGCCTCTGCTACAGTATCCTCATTAATTAACATCGTATACTGTGATCCTCCAGTAGACTGCGCAGCTTGAGCTGTCCGTTCCTTGGCCTGCCCCTGTCCATTCACTGGTCGATTACATCTCCTTTGGACATGCGTCCATGGCCCGTAGCTGTTAGAAGCCGCTGGGTCCTGCTGTCCGCCTGATGCCTCCAACGGGCCTCCCTGGTCTGAATCTGCTTCTCCAACAGTGCGCGCCTGCAGTGCTGCGTTCGTCCCTGAGTGGACTGGCGAGGCACAAGCACTAGACGGATGCCTGAGCACACCATACTTGACACAGACTTGGGGAAGGCCCTCATAGGAGATGAAGAGCGTCTCTCCATCTAGCTCGACGCTGGGCGTCAGAGGGCGATGCAGGTCGATTTCCACCGCGATACGGGCGAATTTACCTCGGTTTGCAAGGAGAGTCTCCTCATCGAATTGTACCGTAGAGCCAACCAGATCACCCAATGCATTTAGGATACGCGGATGATAGCGAGAGATCGGTAAATTGGGTATTCGGATCTAGACGATTGCTCGTGTAACTGCGGCGTTGGAGGGTCGAAAAGATGGGCTCCACCGCTGGACGGCGACCACCTGACCGAAAACAACCCATGGACCTTCGGTAAGGACCTTGAAATAGTCGGCTTCTTCCTAAAACTTGACGAGGAAAAACTCATGCTCCAGGTCCACGATCTTCATCCTTACCTTCAACTTCCACAGATTCTTCAACCTGGTGGTGAGAACAGAGTAGCCCACACGTCTGCCCAGAAATTTTAGAACAGCAGCCCCCTCCCATTGCTTGTCTAGCTTGTCTCTGAGGCTTTGGGAGAGGAGGATGCTGCCTTCCTAGTCCCCTACAATGGGCGTTATGTCCCCCTCGGCAACGTCATCAGGATCCTCGTCTGACCAACCTATCTGCAGTGCGTCGTCGCCCCCGGCTTGGCCTCCTGTAACTGCCGCTATATAGGATGGCTTGGGTGGTGGAGTATCTTCCTCTCGTTTACGCGTACGCCCCTTCTTCGCTAGATGATCCTCCGAGTCTAAGGACGCCATTGCCCCACAGAACTCCGGCGTTGTCCACAGCGATGCACACCGCACACGAAAACCGAACACAAAACGAATAACAACGCTTGTCACCTTTTATCTCACTAGACTTTTATCTCACTAGAACCCAGTTTTTTTCCTTTCATTAACAGCATTCTTGATTTTAAATCATTATCTGTTTAACTCTCTGCATTTTTTTCAAGAAATTGAAGACCCTTCATTTGTAACTTTATTGCTTCATTTGACAAGGGCTTTGTCTTTGGAACATTGACCTCAACAAAACCAAAGAAGAGAAAACTAGAATATGATAGATCATTAAGGTTGATCAGCTGCGGCCAGGAACTAATCGACACACTTTAACAATATCTAATCTACCAACCCAATATTCAAAGCACCGTTTTCCACTTCTTTACATGCTCAATTCGTACATCAGTCCCAGCCCCGATTCACTTGCCAAATTAGGGATTTTCCTGTAGATAGCTCTTATGTTCACCCAATGCATGCATCATCAAATCATGTCATCTCCAATCCAAGTCTCATTTAAGCAAGCGTGATGTTGATATTGTTTCATGAATCCTTTCGCTATTGTTTCTGCCTTACATAAAACTTTCCATCCCAAAGCCCCCAGCTTGAATGTTGCACGATGTTCCCTCAGTTCACCTCCATTCTTCTTCTCTCGACCGCTTCTGAAAAACTTCCAAATTTCCACTAATTTTGTGTACTTATTATTGTCATCTAATCTTCTGCAGACAACTCCTCCACCACTATGCTCCTCATGGGTTCTCGTACACTCATTCTAGTCATGTTGGCACCCAGTCTTGCCTCTCAAGAAGGGCGGGTTCCTAGATTTTTCGTGTAAGTTCTTCGAACTTTCTCTTATTAGTTGCTCTGTACTAGTACTACTTCCATTACTCATGCCTTATATGCTTGTAGTCTTTGATCTTGTCTCTGATTCATGGACCTTAATTCCAGTAGTCTTATCCAGACTAAAACTTTATTCCATAGGTCTTCTTGAGTTCTCTTTGATTGTCTGAATATTTTGGCGTTCCTCTCTTTCTAAATTTTTTACACTAGTATAACCATTCCCTCCTATAGTCAACTCTCTGTCCCTCTTATTCATAAATTTATAAGTCGAAATAACCTCAAGTGTTCCTTTCTAACTTGATTGTATTTGTACTTGTATTCCACTTTTATATGTATAAACTCCTTGAGAACCAACACTGGAAGAAGAAGTGATCATGGTCCTTTGAAGATGATTCACTCAGCATACATAGTCTATCCATTCTTGTACTTTGAGTCTGTCCTTTGTTTGGAGCCTTTCCATCACTACTAGCCACAAGATAAAAGACTGAGTTTGAGCAATTCCTTTACTCCAAACCCATTTACACCACCCATATGTAGTTTGCGGGGGTGAAAAAATAGTTTTGTAAATAGCTGTGGAGAATTTTTCGACATGATTCCATGAAATGTTGTCTTCCTTCTCAGCATCTGGTATATAATTTGGCCAGTTGTTGGTAATAACTTTCATTCCTCTCTCTGAAGGAGCCATACCCATCTGTTTCTTTCAATGAACCAAGTAACCTTAGTTCTAACTGGAATCATTATTTTTAATGCTTTACACACTTTGTTCAAGAATAGAGGGCTCATAGGATGCCAATTATCAAACCAGAAGGCAGTATGTTTCCCATTGCCTATCTTGTGTGTGATCATTGGTTCATTTGACACCTTGACTTTAGAATTTGCTTAAATGTCCAAGAATATTTGGTGATATACTCCATTGACCAAATACTACTATGTTCTATATAGTAGCAATTGATCCATTTCACCTATAGGGTCTCCTTTTAAAATTTTTTTTTGCATAGCTTCCACAAGTTTTTGGCCATTAGAGCCTTACATATATTCTTTACTGAAGTGATATCTAGTCCCCCTCTTTCCTTAGTTCGACATACACTACTCCAATTCACCTTTGAGATCTTCTTATTATTGTTTTGACTAATCCAGATAAAGTCTTTGACCAACTTATCCAGATTCTTTATCACTGCTTGGGGGATAGGTAGATGACAGCACCAGTATACATACAAATTAGATAACACCTCTTATGCCATAGTCAGTCTTCCTCCATAAGATAGGAATATGTTGCACCAAGATGAAAGCTTCCTTTGGATGGACTGAACTAGTGGGTACAATGTGTTGATGTGAGCTTCTTATAAGAGATTGGAACTCCAAGATATTTAAAAGGAGTTAGCTGGATTTGAATTCCGATTGTTTCAATGTATTACTTCACCTCCATCTTTGTACCTATTGACACAAAGCAGCAACTTTTGTTAGAGTTAAAACATAGACCTGAGATTCTTTTGAAGTCCTCCAGAGATTGTATCAGCACTTTAATAGATTTAGGGAAAGCTTTGCAAAATAGCAACATGTCATCTACGTAGGACAATTATGATATTCTTAATTTGTTGTATCTATGATGGAACTTAAACCCTGATTCTTTTTGGATGTTAAGCACTAAGATTCTGTGTAGAATCTCCATCCTAATAGTAAATAAATAAGGGGAAACAAGTTCACCTTGTCTGAGACCTTTCTTCCCGTGAAATTCTTAGTTGGTTCTCCATTTATCAACATACGGAAAGACAACGAGGTTATACATTCTTTTATCCATTCAACAAATTTTCTTAGGTACCTCATTTAGGTTAGTATATCTACTACAAAACTCCAGCTTACCATATCATACACTTTAGAAAAATTAATCTTCGTGGCACATCTTTGGATAGATTTGTTTCTATTGTAAGCTTTAAAAATCTCCTGTGCTAGCAATATATTGTCACGTATGCACCTTCCACAAATAAATGCACCTTGCCTTGGATTTATGAATTTTGTAAGAGTATTTTTCAATCTGTTGGCTAGGATTTTAGAGATAATCTTATAAATCACATTACAACATGCAATTGGTCTATAATCATGAAAGCTAGAGGGGTTTCTAATCTTAGGGACAAGGCAAAAACAGGTTTTATTTATTTCCTTGAGCATCATGCCCTCCTTGAAGAATTCCTTAACTGGATTGATTATCAATTTCCCAATGTTTTCCTATGTAGCTTGAAAAAGTCTAGCATTAAATCCATTTGGTCCTGGGGTTTTGTCAAGTTAAAGGAAAATATCGTCTCCTTAATCTCTTCAATTGTAACATCCCTAATCAAAGATTGATGATGATGTTGCGTCTGAACATAATCTTTAATTGAGCTTATTAACTTTGTTAGAAAAGTATCTATCTTCTATGTCAAGCCTTGAATGCCCCTAAAATATTCCATTGCTTTGTCTTTGATAATATTTACATCTTTTACAATGTTGCCATCATTATCTTTAATTACAACGATCCTGTTTTGATTCCTTCTTTTATGAATTTTGCTGAACAAATATTTTGAGCATTTGTTCCCCTCTTGTGGCCAAAGAACTTTTGCCTTCTATCTCAACTGATAATTATATGCACTAACTACTTCCATATATTTCACCAACTTAGCTTGCTCTCTTTCCTTCTTAATGGGGTTAGTTAGATCAGCTTCTAGATCTTCCTGACATTTTTTAAGAACCTTCATAGCTTCACTCATATCCATCTTCATGGAGTCAGATATGTTCCTTGATATTCCTTTAAGCCTTTCTTTACTAAAATTTCCTCATACATTGAAACGATGAGGTACTGGTAACTTCCTTATGAATTCCTTGTCTTACTATCACAGTAAATTCTAGGTGATTGATTAAGGAATTGAAAAATATAATCGGTGCCTCCCTTCCATACATCTCCATTCCTAGGTGTATTTCAATAGGTGAGTGATTAGAGAAGAGCGGACAATTAAAGGTTGCATAGCTCTCTAATAGTCGCTTTAACCATGCTTCATTAACCAAGGCTTTGTCCAGTTTCTTCTGTAGGAATCCTTCTCGTGATTGTTTATTGTTCCAAGTGAATGTGACCTAATGAACTTCAGGTCCAAAATGTGGGAAAATCCCGGTGTGTGCATCACATGCACACGGTGCGGAAAACAAAAATTTTTGTTCCGGGACCTTCCCGAAAGCC
>JANKYF010000001.1:42981470-42995881 GCA_029829435.1 Erythroxylum hondense
TAATTAAAATTTTTTTGGGGCTTGTCTTATCCTTTTTTGTTTGAACCGTCCTATTAAATATCCTTTTGACTAAAGTATTCTTGTAATTACTATTAAAAAAGGGGAAATAGTAAATGATTAGAGCCGTTTCAAAACTTGTTTAAAAGAGTTGGAGCGTCAATTCAATTCAAAAATCAAAACGAAAAACCAAAAAACGCAATTAAAGGAGAATGGCAGTACTGATAATAACCCTGAGAATCCGGGACATTGCGGAACAAAAATTAAACGCCAAAACACGAGGCGGTAAAACCACGAGTAAGTTGAAAGATGCCGGCCTCTGTTCGGGTGTGTAGTCCGTATAAAAAAACGGCTCGTCGTCTAATCTTTTGATTGCGAAGTCTTGCTTGCCAGTTACTTTCTCTCTCTACACGGTCTCCTCCCTGTCCCTCCCCTCCCTCACATTCGCAGTAGAGAGAGAGAGAGAGAGAGAGAGAGATCAATTCACTGTACTACTTCGGTCGTCTCGTCTTCTTCTTCTTCGGTAATGACTCCGTGCTTCTTAGCTTGTGCATTTTGTTTTTGTTTGTTTGTGTGGGAAGAGGTGAGGACGTGGTGGTGTTGGATTTGAGACGGTGAGATTTGAGGTGAGCAAATGTAGAGGGATCTTGAGGTTTGGGAGGGTTTTGGATTGGAGTTTTGATTTGTTTGTGCGGTCTTTTGTTTAGATCCTTGTTTGAGAAGTTTATTTTCTGCTGTTTATTGTAGTGCTTGATTTAAGTCTGAGGGTTTCTTGCTTTATAATGAATGGGGAATTCAGGAAAATGGTTATTTGGTTAGTGATTTTCTAGTTTTGAATCAAAGCCATCCGATTTGTTCCTTCTCCTAAACTATGGAATGCTGCTTCAAAAGAGTTCCTCTGATGGATTTGGTTTTCGTTTCAGACTTACTTTGCAACAGTGATGTCGGGTAATGCTCTGAGAGACCTGAACACACAACCCGGATCAGAGAGGAAGAACGAGAGCTCGGTTAAGGAGAGCCTTGCAAAGCCATGTAGTGGCAATAGTGTTGAAACAGTTGTAGAGCGGCGGAGAGAAAACTCTGCTTCATTGGTCTCAACTCCTGCTAATGGAAATGAATGTGGGAATCCTGGAGTAGAGATGATCAATTCAGAAGTAGAGTACATCGAATCTGAGAATTTGAGCGATGTAGAAGATGTTGATAGCAATGTAAAGGTTGGCATATTGAGTTGTAATCAGTCTTGTTATATGTTATATGTATTGCTTTTGGCAGAATTTGATTATACACCATTTATCCAATGTGGATTCATTTCGTGTTTAATCTCTCAGACACTCCTAGCTGGACTAGACTCTAAAGATTGGGTCCTTGTTTGTGAGTCTCTCAACGATGTGAGGCGTTTATCAATATTTCACAGGGAAGCACTGCTGGATATGCTGTAAGTTCCTCACCTTTTAATCTGATTGGAAGTAATCTGGAGAGTCAAAAGAAAGGTTCAATTTTTCTGTGTTCTGTTTATGGTGAATTTGTACCTTATTTTCATTTCCTTGGTCAGGGGGGACGTGATTCCACTCATTGTGAAGTCCTTGAAAAATCCAAGAAGCGCTGTTTGCAAAACTGCAATTATGACATCTGCTGATCTGTTCCATGCATATGGTGATTCTATAATTGAATCATTGGATCCTTTGGTACAGTTTTGCTATTACTTGTTCCTTTTCTGTCATTTCATCATTTCATTCTTGATATATGCTTGGACTGATTTATCTGCACGGCTCCTCCATTGTGATCTTCTTTTCCGGATTCAGCTTGTACAGCTCCTTCTCAAATCTTCACAAGATAAGAGATTTGTATGTGAGGCAGCCGAGAGAGCTCTAGTGGCAATGACCACTTGGATTCCCCCAAACTTTTTGCTGGCAAAGTTACAACCACACCTTAAGAACAGGAATCCACGAATTCGAGCTAAGGCTTCAATGTGCCTTTGTCGAAGCGTCCCACATCTGGTAAAAGCAAGTTCTCATATACTTACTTGATGCTTCATTTCTTCTTGTAATTTAATATACTTTGAACTTTTCTCAACTCATAAAAAATTGGAAGCCATTTTACTCATGCTTGGTTCTTGATAAAACTATATAAGAATATGCCGACAACACTTCAGTAGCTTGTTTGATGCTGTTACAGATTTCATTTCCCCACTTCTCTACATATGGTAAATACTAATAACAGTATTACGTATTTGTAGTGAGCTTAAATCCTGCTTTTTCATTTCAAAATTGTGTAAAGACTGTGTCTATCTGTCTGTAACGGTTTTGCAATATGAAGTAGGTGTCTTCCTTTATTTTTAGATAGGCCACCAAGCGATGTTGTGTGGTAGAGTTTACAGAATAATGCTTTTCCAAAATTTTGAGTAATGCAGTTTGTTGAATTGACTGACGCTGCCAATGCATGGACATAAAAAATTTTGCAGCTCAGATTAATGATTGGCTTTCTTTATATCACAGGGCGTTGAAGGAATTATTGCCTATGGAATTGATAAATTGATCCAATTAGCTGCTGCGCAGCTCAGTGACCAACTTCCTGAATCTAGGGAAGCTGCTAGAACCCTCCTTTTGGAACTGCAGACTGTATATGAGAAATCAAATCAAGTCACACCACCAGTTTCCGAGAATCCAGAAATTGGATCTTGGGAACACTTCTGTCAGTCAAAACTTTCTCGTTTAAGTGCACAAGCTGTGCTCCGAGTAACAAATACTGCTCGTGAGGGTCTTGTTCAGGGTTCATGACACATCTCGCATGGATCACATGTCAGTCGTAGTGAGCAATGCTTATGACATATAGTGAGTGAAGTCAACAATTTCCATTGCCATATACCTTTTCAATTCATATCCATTTATGTAAATATGTTGAGACAGAGAGATGCCGGTGCAGTTAAGCACGTTACTGAAGTTTGGGTATTCTTTTCAGATTGTTCAATGTTAGCTACAATTGCATTTGCAATAACTATTACAAATTATTTGTCGTGCATTTCATTCTTTATATGGATTGATGTTCTTTTCCGCCTTATAGCAGGATGCCAGTAACTTTCTTTTAGGTAAGCAAGATGCCAATAGTTGTAAAAATGACATCGGTGACAGTTTAGTCATGTTCTCTGTACTCGGTTGATAGAAGGGCACAGGATCAAAGAGACGAAATGTTGAAAGACTGGATTTATCTTCTTGGCTTCTTCTGCGAAACAAAATTATTCAAGCTATCAAGATATTGTGAGTTTTTTTTTCCCCCCGCATTGGGGTTTAAGAAGTCTTTACATATATTGGTTAAGCACTTAGGAAATGGTACCGTGAAAGCTGCTAGCTTTTGAGATTTTGTACAAGGTTAGCATGCAAAACAAACCGTCTTTAGAGATAGAATAAGAACAAAGTTATTACATGCTCATTACACGAAAACAAAGAAACAAACAAGAACTAGAGCCCTTAAGTCTTGGAACTACACTATTGTCTCCACTCAAATAAACTCATTCTTAAACCAGAGCTCTTAGTCTTTAAACCTCTCATATCCCTTCTTTTGAAAGGAGCAGGACATCGTCTCCAAAACTCCAACCTTCTCTTTGGGAAAATTATTCAATCTTCACCATCTCTGAGGTCATTTGAAGCTGCTGAACCTACACGATAAAGGGTTGCTCTTGCTTAATCCTGAGCTCTAAAGATACTTGCAGGCCAACATGTGATCAAGTTTAGTTCTCCTATTCAGGTAAGGTAATGAGGTAGATTTAGTAGTCAACTACAGATTCCAGGTTCCGGAATTATCGATAATTGGATACCTACATCAGGAGAATTAATATGAGTGGCAAAATTTTTGGTGTTCAATCAGAGATTATGGTTACGACTATTGTGATTCTTCTCATAATATTATTCCTGGGGATTGGAGCGTTGTTGATCCTAGTGCACGTCTGTATTATGGGAAGAGCTTTAAGACAACGAATCGCAAACAATATTGCAACTGAGAGAGAGAACATTGACAGATCAAGCATGCCCATAGATGATGTAGAGAAGCTTCCTTCCTATCATTATGCCAGAAACGAAAGTGGAAGTAGTCCAGTGATCTGTGCTGTTTGCTTGGATAACTTCGAGGACGGTGATAGGTGTAGATTGTTGCCTTTGTGTAAGCACAGTTTTCATGCTCAATGTGTCGATGCATGGCTTCTGAAAACACCAATTTGTCCAATTTGTAGAACCTGTACTGATTTGAGAAGGGTTGGGATGATTACAAGTGAAGAACTGAGCAGCCATTTCGGTGATACGAGCATGGACATGAGAGGAAGTCTGACCACAGAGAGTAGCCATTATAGCGATTTCAGTGTGGAAGTAAGAGAAGGCATGCCAAGAGGAAGTAGGCATTTCATGAACTCTGACAGGTGTTTTACAAGAGAGAACCAGGCAACACAAAGTAGAGATGTTACAGTCGACTCGAGACAGAATGAAGGAGAAACTTCCCACGTGAATGTCGATGGGATTGACTTGATTCAAACCTCGAACCAACCAAGTACAGTTGGAATAGAACAAATTACTAGATAGTTCATCTCCTGTGTAATATTGGTTGCTGGTATGAAAATAGTTAGGAGTTTGTGTTGGTTGAAATACAGTTTTGGGTTTGCCATAGATCTCATTCTGTTCATCTTCTTTTAAGAATGGACCGTCTTGACTCTTTAGGAAATTGACCTGATTCTCTGCTCTAAATCGTTTCATATTCAAGGTAGTGTATAGCCCCAGATGGTGAAGAGTCGACATTGAGGTGCCAAACTTTCCCGTCGATGTGAGCTCTTGGGAAAGATTAGCCTGTTATCCCTAGAGTAACTTTTATCCGTTGAGCGACGGCCATTCCACTCGGCACCGTCGGTTCACTAAGGCCAACTTTCATCCCTGCTCGATGGGTAGGTCTTGCAGCCAAGCTCCCTTCTACCTTTGCACTCGAGGGCCAATCTCCGTCCGGCCGGAGAAAGCCTTTGCACTCCTCCGTTACCTTTTGGGAGGCCTATGTCCCATAAAAACTGTCTACTTGAAATTGTCCCTTGGCCCGTAGGTCCTGACACAAGGTTAGAATTCTAGCTTTATCATAGTGGTATCTCACTGATGGCTTGGACCCCTCCGGAAGGTGGCCTTCTTCGCCTTCCACCTAAGCTGCGTAGGAAAGGCCCAAAGCCAATTCCAGAAAACAGTGAAGCTTCATAGGATCTTTTTGTCCAAGTGCTGGTAGTCCGCATCTTCACAGACATGCTTATTTCACCGAGCCTCTCTCCGAGACAGTGCCCAGATCGTTACGCCTTTTGTGCATATTGGAACTTACTTGACAAGGAATTTCGCTACCTTAGGACCGTTATAGTTACAGCCGCTGTTCATCGAGGCTTCGGTTACCGGCTCCCTTGTCATCAGGTCACCAACTTCCTTAACCTTCCTGCACTAGGAAGGCGTCAACCCCCATACATGGTCTTACGACTTTGCAAAGACCTTTTGGTAAACAGTTGCCTTGGCCTAGTCACGGCGACCCCTTTGTGAGGAGACACCCTTCTCCTGAAATTATGGGGCTATTTTGCCGATAGAGAGTTTTCTCACGCCCCTAGGTATTCTCTACCTACCCACCTGTGTCGGTTTCAGGTACAAGTACACTTTTGTTGAAGGTCGTTCGAGCTTTTTCTGGGAGTATGGCATGAATTACTTTAGCGTCGTAGCGCCTGGTACTCGAACATTGACTCGAGGCATTTTCTCTATCCCTTCTTATCCTGAAAAAACAGGGACACCGTGTGTCCTTGAACCGATAACCATTTTTCGGCTAACCTAGCATCTTTCGTCCATAGGGATCAACAAGGGGTAGTATAGGAATATTCACCTATTGTCTATCAACTACGCCTTTCGGCCTGATCTTAAGCCTTGACTCACCCTCCGTGGACAAACCTTACGAAGGAACCCTTAGGTTTTCGAGGCATTGGATTCTCACCAATGTTTGCGTTACTTAAGCCGACATTTTCTCTTTCCCTTCGTCTACCCCTGCTCAAGTGGGTGCTTCCCTCTAAGGCGAAATGCTTCCCTACCGATGCATTTTTACATCTCATAGCTTCGACAGATCGCTTAGCCCCGTTCATCTTTAGCATAAGAGCGCTCGATCAGTGAGCTATTACGCACTCTTTCAAAGGTGGCTGCTTCTAGGCAAACCTCCCGGCTGTCTTTGTACCCCTACCTCCTTTATCACTGAGCGGTCATTTAGGAGCCTTAGCTGGTGATCAAGGTTGTTTCCCTCTCGACGATGAAGCTTAACCCCCATCGTCTCATTGGCCGACCTTAACTCCTGTTATTTTGAGGTCATATCTAGTATTAAGAGTTTGTCTCAATTTAAAACTGCTCTCGCGACCCGCACCGAAACAGTGCTTTACCCCTAGATGTCCAGTCAACTGCTGTGCCTCAACGCATTTCGGGGAGAACTAGCTAGCTCTGGGTTCGAGTGGCATTTCACCCCTAACCACAGCTCATCTGCTGATTCTTCAACATCAGTAGGTTCGGACTCCATTTAGTTTCACCCAAGCTTCATCCTGGTCATGGATACATCACCCAAGTTCGGGTCTATAAGCAGTGACAATTGCCCTATGAAGACTCGCTTTTGCTACGACTTTGGTGGTCCCTTAACCAAGCCACTGCCTATGAGTCGCCGGCTCATTCTTCAACAGGGACGCGGTTAGAGCCCCGGGCTCCTTCTACTGGTTGGGAGCTTATGGTTTCATGTTCTATTTCACTCGTTGATGGGGGTTCTTTTCACCCTTTCCTCACGGTACTACTTTGCTATCAGTCACCCAGGAGTATTTAGCCTTGCAAGGTGGTCCTTGTTGATTCGCATGGGATTTCACATGCCCCGTGCTACTCGAGTCAGAGCGTAAGCTAGTGATGCTTTCGGCTACTGGACTTTCGCCATCTAGGGTGTAGCACTCCACTGCTTCGCTTAGTAACACAACGCTTGTATTGCTCTCCCACAACCTCATTTTCACGGTTTAGGCTACTCCCATTTCGCTCGCCGCTACTACGAGAATCGCTTTTGCTTTCTTTTTCTCTGGTTACTGAGATATTTCAGTTCTCCAGGTTGTCTCTTGTCTACCCATGGATTCACCAGCAGTTTAAAAGGTTGACCTATTCGAGAATCTTCAAAGCTAAACTTATTTTCAACTCCTCGAAGCATTTCATCGCTTACTACGCCCTTCGTCGTCTCTGGGTGCTTAGGTATGCACCGTAAGTTTTTTATCGCTTGAACCTCGTCCTTAACTTTAAGGTTAAGGATATGCCATCCTAAGGTGCTACTAAACTAAAAGGAAGGATCTTATCAACGTTCATGAATGATAAATTATAGATCGAACTGCCGAATCAGAAAAATTGGGTGCTATCGTATAGCTTTGTACCGGCTAAGTTCACGAGTTAGAGATAAGCAGACTCGAACTGCTGACATCCGCCATAGGATAAACCACTGCCTCTCTGCCCCCCGACTGATTCTACCATAGGCCAACGATAGATAATAACTCGCCCCCCTCTCCCGGAACACAGCTGACAACTTTCATTGTACTGTGCTCTCCAAAGAGCAACTTTTCTCAAAAGGTGCTGAGTTGGAATCACATTCTAACTAAGGATTCCTGTGGTTCCGGAGGATCCAGCTATAGGAAAACCAGGAATGAAGAGCTTTCCCCCCTTTCCGCCCCACTCTTTGGTCTTAAGAATGCTGGTTTCAGAATAAGAATGAGTGATTGCCCTTCTCCGACCCTTACTGCCCAACCTGAGAGCGGACAATTAATGCATTCCACTTATTGAATAGGTTCTATGGTCGGTCCGCGAATGGATGCCAAAGGCGTCCTTAGGGTGATCTCGTGGTTCCTATAGGGTGGAGACGATGGGGTCGGTCTATGGATTTTCCTTCCTTTTGCCGCATTTCGCTAAAGGGTTGTAGGGAGATAGTGCATCAAGCTATTCGCAAGGGCCAACTTGATCCTCTTTCCTAGGGATCCTAAATGAGGGAACCCTAGAAGAGCTGCCGACTCCAACTATCGTCCATGTACGATCCATACTAGATCTGACCAACTGCCCATCCTACCTCCTCTATGTTCTTGATAGCCCATCTTTGTAGCAGTAGAGTCTTTCAGTGGCATGTTTCAGTCTTCTTCCCCATTATTTAGAAAGAGTGAGCCATCGGTTTAGGTATAAGATACTATCATTACTACCCAGACAATTAGACATTCAACTCGTAATCGCAACGACCCAATTGTAAGAGCTGAGCTCTACCAACTAAGCTATATCCCTCCGAGCCAAGTGGATCATGCATGAAGGAGTCAGATGCTTCTTTTATTCTTTTCTTTGGCACAGCTGGGCCATCCTGGACTTGAACCAGAGACCTCGCCCTTGAAGTAAATCATCGCACCTACGGTCCAACCAATTGGGAGAGAATCAATAGATTCCTTTTCGGGAGTGATTCATCCTTCCCTAACGTAGCATACAACTCATCGTTGTACTGCGCTCTCCAAATGTGCTTGTTCCCCCTTTCTTCCTTTCCATGGTAAGTTTTTTGAAATAACTCCGATGAGAAGAAAAAATAAGCCGTTAAGAGACCCTCCTGGTCCCACCTTAGGTGCTCTAAGATCCTTTTTCAAACCTGCTCCTATTTCGAGTCAAGAGATAGATAAATAGACACATCCTATTGCACTAATCGGGGGTGTTCGTAGTGACTGAGGGGGTTGAAGACTAAGAAATGAGTTATTTATCAGCCAAGCATTCTTCTTACGGCCAGATCTAATCTCCTGGTCCTTGCGGAAAGGAAAAAGAATTTCACGTTCTTCCTTTCGGGAAGGGAGGGTTAGGAAAATCCTATTGATTGCAGCTTTCTCCAGATCTCTGGGAAAAGCATGAAAAAAGGCTCGAATGGTACGATCCCTCTGTCGCCCTAGAATGAAAGGGATGATCTCGTAGTTCTTGGTCTGTGAAGATACGTTGTTAGGTGCTCCATTTTATTTTCCCATTGAGGTCGAACCTAAACCTGTGCTCGAGAGACAACTGTCCATACGCTAATAAGGGATTTATGGATTCTCGAGAAGAGAGGAGCCGTGGTGGTCCCCCCCGAACTGCTTGGATCCCACGAGTGAATAGAAAGTTGGATCTACATTGGATCTCACCTGAATCGCCCCATCTATTCTCCTGAGGAGAAGTTTTGTTTCAAACCCCGATTCAAACAAGAGAAGTACACCATGCTAATGTGCCTTGGAGGATTCACATCTCAGGGTCAGGCGCTGATGAGCACACTGAACTATCCATGTAGCTGAGAGTCCTCACAGCCCAGGCATAACGATGCAATTATCAGGGGCGCGCTATACCATTGAGCTAATAGGTCGTCGTGCGGGCCTCCCGTTTGGGACCCGCTATGCCAAAAGCTAGAGAAATCCCATCCCCCTCTTTCCTTTTTTACTTCCCCATGTCCCTCCCATGTGGCGATATGAGGGTGAAAAGAAAAAGGGGGATCCTATCAACTTGTTCCGACCTAGGATAATAAACTTATAAGCTCGGTCTTACTTCACCGTTGAGAAACGAAAGAAGACTTCTGTCGACAAGTTGAACTCATATCCATATGTAGCTCCCTTGTTTTTGGGTGTGAAGCAATGTTAAACCAAAATACCCAACAAGCATTACTTCTCCCTGAAAAAGAGGTGATCCAGTTGCACCTTCCAGTACGACCAGCCACCTTTTTACGACTTCACTCCAGTTACTAGCCCTGCCTTCAGCATCCCCTTCCTTGTGGTTAAGGTAACGACTTTGGGCATTGCCAACTCCCGTAGTGTGACGGGCGGTGTATACAAGGCCAGGAATGAATTCACAATAGTATGACTGATTGGCGATTACTAGTGATTTCGGCTTCATGCAGGCGAGTTGCAACTTGCAATCCAAACTGAGGACGAGTTTTTGGAGTTAGCTCACCCTCACGGGATCACGACCCTTTGTCCTGGCCATTGTAGCATGTGTGTCGCCCAAGGCATAAGGGGTATGATGACTTGACTTCATCCTCACCTTCCTCCGGCTTATCACTGATAGTCTGCTCAGGGTTCCAAACTCAACGGTGGCAACTAAACATGCACTCGTTGCAGGACTTAACCCAACACCTTACGACACGAGTTGACGACAACCTTGCACCACCTGTGTCCATGTTCCCAAAGGCACACCTCTCTTTCAAGAGGATTTGTGGCATGTCAAGCCCTGGTAAGGTTCTTCAATTTGCATCGAATTGAACCACATGCTCCACCGCTTGTGCGGGCCCCCATCAATTCCTTTGAGTTTCATTCTTGCGAACATACTCCCCAGGCAGGATACTTAACGCGTTAGCTATAGCACTACATGGGTCGATACGCACAATGCCCAATATCCATCGTTTATGGCTAGGACTATTGGGGTATCTAATCCCATTTGATCCCCTAACTTTCATCTCTCAGTGTCAGTGTCGGCCCAGCAGAGTGCTTTCATTGTTGGTGTTCCTTCCAATCTCTATGCATTTTACCGCTCCACCGAAAATTCTCTCTGCCCTTACTGTACTCCAGCTTGGCAGTTTCTACTGCCTGTCTAGAGTTGGGTTTTGGGATTTGACGGCAGACTTAAAAAGCCACCTATAGATGCTTTACACCCAATCATTCCGGATAATGCTTGCATCCTCTGTATTATCGTGGCTGTTGGCACAGAGTTAACCGATGCTTATTCCCCAGATACCGTCATTGCTTCTTCTCCGGGAAAAGAAGTTCATGACCTGTAGGCCTTCTACCTCCACACGGCATTACTTCGTCAGGCTTTCGCCCATTGCTGAAAATTCCCCATTGCTAATACCCGTAGGAGTCTAGGCCGTGTCTCAGTCCCAGTGTGGCTGATCATCCTCTCGGACTAGCTACTGATCATTGCCTAGTAATCTATTGTCTCACTAACTAGCTAATTAGACGCAAGCCCTTCTTTGGGTGGATTCTTCCTTTTGCTCCTTAGCCTATGGGGTATTAGCAGTTGTTTCCAACTGTTGTTCCCCTCCCAAGGGCAGGTTCTTACACGTTACTCACCCGTTCGCCACTGGAAAATACCACTTCCCATCCGACTTGTATGTGTTAAGTACGCCGTCAGTGTTCATCCTGAGCCAGGATCGAACTCTCCCTGAGATTCTTAGTTGATTACTTATATCTTTCTTGTTCGTAGACAAAGCGGATTAGGAATTGTCTTTCATTTCAAGGCATAACTTGTATCCATGCGCTTCATATTCACTTAGAGTTCGCTCCAAGAAATATAGCCATCCATACCCTCTCGCGTCAATCCCACGAGCCTCTTATCCATTCTCATTCGATCACGATGGTGGGGGAGCAGGTCAAAATAGAAAAACTCACATTGGGTTTAGGGATAATCAGGCTCGAACTGATGACTTCCACCACATCAAGGTGACACTCTACTGCTGAGTTATATTCCTTCCGTTGTCCCCATCGAGAAATAGAACTGATTAATCCTAAGGCAAACGATCGAGAAACTCAACACCACTATTCTTGAACAACTTGGAGTCAGGCCTTCTTTTGGCATTATTATGGATACAAAAATAATGGAAAAAATTGGATTCAATTGTCAACTGCTACTATCAGAAATAGGATTGACTACGGATTCGAGCCATAGCACATGGTTTCATAAAAACGTATGATTTTCCGATCTAAATAATGTAGGTTTTACATGAAGAAGATTTGACTCAACATGTTCTATTTGATACGGGTAGGAGAAGACCCGGACTCGGTATTCTTAAAAAAAGAAAATAGAGAAATCAAAACTAAGTCAAGATGATACAGATTAACCACTTCTTCTTGCGTCAAAGATCTTACCATTTCCAAAAGAACTGGATTTATATCTCCTTTCCATTTTCATTCAAGAGTTCTTATGTGTTTCCACGCTCCTTTGAGACCCCGAAAAATGGGCAAATTTCTTTTCTTAGGAACACATACAAGATTTGTCACTATAAAAAAAAGGCTAATGGTACCCCACCATTAACTATTCATTTATTAACTACTTCATCTATGAGTAGCCATGGAAAATATATTCGAAACCCAAGTACTCCCACTGAAGTCAATGTTTAATATGAGTGTTAATTGAAAAAAAATGAAACTTTACTCAAATATACAATTATAGCCTGAATTTTAAAATGTGACAATTAAATACTAAAACTTTTAATTTTTTTAATTCTAATCGGTCGTTAGTTTCTCTATTAAATTTGTTGACGTGACTTATTACGTATTTAGGGATGACAAAAAGAGCCCGGGCTGCCCAGCTTGATTTTGGCCCAGGTTGACTAGGCCACTGGTGGGCCATAAGTTGACTATGGTCACCCAGCTGTGGCCCGATTGTTTTGTCAAAAACAATGTCATTTTTGATAGGTTTTCTCCCGACCCGCTGGCCAATGGCTAGTCAGCCAGTGGTCGAGCCAGGTCGGGCCAGGAGCAGGTTGAGCCCGGTCTAGCCTATTAACATATTTGCATGTGTCCAAAAATCATAATTATTAATACACGTTAGTCAAAATTAATACAACAAATGTTGATTAGTGAAACGACCTCGTTTAAACTCATTTATTTAAATTTCATTAAATAATCGTCTCTCACCCATTTTGTTCAATTTGTTCTATCGACTCTCACTTCCAAACAAGATTGGACTTAAACTCATTTATTTAAATTTCATTAATCTCAATTTTATACTTGAAACAGACATAACTTGAGCTTTCTGTAATTAAAGTAAGATCTCACTTGATCTTTTATAATCCTAATAATAGATGCTAAAGATGGTGTTGTAGTTAAGGTTTGTTAACCATTTTGAAAATCACATTCTTTTCTCCCGTTGATAACTTTATTAAGGATGACAATAACTGGAATTGAACTTGAACTTAGCCTAATTAAAATTATTTTTAAAAACTAAAAATGCCATTATTTTATTTTAAATGGTATCGTTTCATATAAAAATTTCAAATTTCAGATCTAACTAGACCAGATTGCTCAAATTTAAATCCTAAAAAAATGGTTGAATTTGATTGAAATTCAATTAATTCAAATCAAACTCATTGAGTTCAAACCAAATTGGGTCGGAGTGAACTTTTTTAGTATCACTAATCTTCCCTTGAAAGCTCTTTAGATTCTATATCCTTTTAACGTTCTCTTACAAAATTTTCAATTTTTTCAATTATAACTTGACGCTAATTTCACCATTATCTATACTGATGTGGCATAGTTACATATTGACGTCCCTCACTAATTACACATCTCAGCTAGTTTGGGAAAATATTGTCTGATTAACGAAACGACGTCGTTTAGCTTTGATAGTAAAACGAAGTCGTTTCAACTAAAATCATATCTTCATTCTTCTCCTTCTCTTCTCTGTAGATTAACGCTTAAAACTCTGTAACCTAAAATAATCTCCCAAATCCTCCAAAGTTGGTGCTTTTTCTACTATGTGTTGGTGCTTTTTCTATCGCAAAGTTATTTGCTCAATCAGACTAACAAGCATTCTTTGGGATTTCGTGCGTGGGTGGTTCATAAGAGAGTGATTTTTTCGTCAGGTAAAAATTGAAGGTTTCATCGCCAGACTTTTTGTGACACCGATTAGGGTATGATTGGTCCTCTCTCTTTCTATTGTTCTATGCAGAATATTTAATATTTGTTCACATTCTATTTGGTAATTACTAAAAAATATGATTTCTATTTGGTAATTATTGAATGCATGCCATTTTGTTTGTCTCAAAATTTTTAGTGTAGTTTATTATTTGTATGTTGTGGATACCAGTCATACCCTAGTCAGAGCCACAGGAAGTTTGGCGATGAAATTTTCAGTTTTTACCCGACAAAGAAATCAGTCTCTTATGAATCATCCACGCACGAAATCACAAGGAACACTTGTTAGTTTAATGGAGCAAATAACTTTGCAACCGATAAAGCACCAACGAACGATAGAAGAAGCATGAACTTTGGGGGATTTGGGGGGATTTTAGGTTACAGAGTTTTAAGCGTTGATTAACAGAGAAGAGGCATAGAAGAGAGGGAGAAGAATGGAGATCTTATTTTAGTTGAAACGATGTCGTTTTACTATCAGAGCTAAACGACGTCATTTTGCTAATCAAACAATCTTCTCCTAAATCAGCTGAGGTGTCTGATTAGTGAGGGGCGTCGACATATAGATAATGGTGAGACTAACGTCGAGCTAGAATTGAAAAAATTGAAAGTTTGGATATTTTATTATTACTTTTTAAAGTTCATGCTATAATTGAAAATTTTAAAAAAAGTTTAGGCTTTTTTAATAATTAACTCCTAAAATTACTCAGTCTTTCTTTTAATTAATGGAAAAATTATTTCCAATTAACCTACGTAATTA
>JANKYF010000001.1:43014095-43025332 GCA_029829435.1 Erythroxylum hondense
TTCTTGCATTTGTCCAAAACGAAACTAGGTTGAAAAAGCATATATCTAAGATTTGGGGACAAGATCCTCTGTCTAATTTTATAGTGTTTTATTCTATCCCATAAATCTCAGTCATTTATTTATGCGAGACTCGCGTTTATTTATGCTAGACCCACACAGAACTCACATAAATAAATGACTAAGATTTATTGAACACAATAAGACCCCATAAAATTGGACAGAAAATCTGGACTCTAAGATTCGACAGATGAACATGGCGAGAACTCACTAAAGTTTAAGGTTTTCTAGAAGATAAATTGACGTGTCCTGATCAAAAAACAAAAGAGAGAGAACACCCTAATCAGTGGGTGTCTATTTATTAATATTTTAAAAACTGAAATTAATCAATATTTTTAAAATATGGATTGATATTTTTAAATTTACGAATACATGTATACAACCCCACCTAAGGAGGTTAGTTCACTATCTTATACACACTGCATGTAAAGAAACTCACCTTCAACCTATCTTCGCTGGAATGAAAACCTCCTATATAAATCACCCTCGTAGGGAAGGCATTTGGGTCACTCATTTGACTTAAATCCATTAATTTCTATTTATTGAATTTCGTCAACTTAATTTTGACATCAATAAAGGGTTTTAGGAGGTCTTGGAAGAAATTAAACCAAATTTAAAGGAGCTTATATATAATTAACGTTGGGATAGATGTGTTGCACTGCTGTTTTGGTTCGATAACTTTCGATGCTATCTACATCCAAGGTTCCTTATGATGTGGTTCTCACTAATATGAAGAAGAAGAAGAGAACTTGTACAAAGATTGAGTGTTTTAGAAACACTTGCAAAGAGTCTTCCAAACTCTCCTAGTACTCACATGTAGGTACTCTAGTACTCTCTAGTATCTTTCTCACTCTATTCTTACACTCATAGATAATTGAATACACTGTGATGAAAAATTGCAATGTCTATATCTGCAGCCTTTGGTGCTTGAGTTGTGTTTCTTTTATAGTTGATGAAGAGAGTGGCTTTCGGATGAACATGCATGAACCAGATATGTACCATGTGCCTCTCATGTGAGTTATTAATACATCTGCTTCTGGTCTGCGTATTGTGTTGTTTGAAGCTACGTTTTAGTCTTCTAATGTAAATAATACAACAGTGTATTGATTGGTGTATGTTACGTGGATGTATTTTAATCTTATTTATGTTGTTTATGTCTTAATGAACTTTCAAGAGCTTCTTTCTCTTTCTCTCTTCAACGCCTTCGGACATTTTTTCTTTGATTTTTCATGTTTCATCTGTTTTTTTTGTTTCTGAGTTGAGATTGACGGAGTAGATCTTGAATCCTATCTTTCTATACAATTCCCTTTTATCCTTACGTCTCTTTACAAACTGTCGTTATTCTATTTGTAAATTTCTAACCCCAAGATGGGTTTTAGCTGAATTTCTACGTAATTGTTGGTAGATTGTTGGTAGTCTTCTTTTCATTTCTTGTCATTTTTAAAACGACGCTAGTTTTTGTCTATTGTATATAAAACTCATTTGGACTAATCTTTGATTTGTACCACTCGTGCATGTCTTTTCTCATTTATGTGTGGATAACTCGTTGCTTAGTTTCGTCTAATCTTTGATTTGTACCACTCATGTGCATGTCTTTTCCCATTTATGTATTGATCGGTCTTCGACATGTATCCTTGGATTTTCTTGATATTTGTATGACCCACCAAATTTTTGCTCCTTGAAGTGTCTTATAATCTGATTATCAGGTAAAAACATATTTCTCACGTCCAAAAGGACCTGGAGAATACTAAGTGAAAAATAGATTATATAGCTCATGTGAATTCATTCTTACATATTAAAGGGAGAAAGTTTGTGGGCACTAAAACTTAATAATAGCTATACCTGATTTTTTAATCAACTTCTCAGATTGAGGAAGGATATGTCTCAACATATTTTATGCCAGATTGGGACAGAGAATTTTTTTTTATTATGATATGATAATTGGACAGAAAATAAACCGTTAATACATAATCAATTGGCAAGATCCCTACTAATCCGATTTCCTAAAGATACTAAACTCCAAGAAATGATCAAGAATGAGAATTGGACCTTTTCCTCTGTTAATCTGCTACTTCTGCCTCAATTCAGAAGCAAGGGAGAGAGGGATATCTATTTGTGGAAGGATATCCCTATCTCAGAGATCACTATGAAGGATGTCAGAAGAATGAGGGAGGGGTTTGCAAACCTTGTAAGTTGGGACAAATTGATATAGAACAAGGTTCTTAAACCTAATGTTAACTTTTTGTTATGGCTAATTATGTTGAACAGACTAAGTACCTTTGATAGACTAAATTTCTTAACTTACTCTAAGATATGTATACTATGCAAGCAAGATGATGAATCTAGAAGCCACAAATTCTTTGATTGTGTTTTCTCAAAAGAAGTTTGGGCAAAGACCTCAAATCTAAGTGCCTCTTATTACTCCTACAGTAGAATCACAAATATTCTACTGAGTATTCCAAATTTGCAGATGACTAAACATGACAAGGATATTCTATTATTATCGGTGGCTACATGTGCTCGGGTAATTAGGAATGAAAATAATAGTAAAAGGTTTAGAAATAAGGCTAATTTTTTAAGTTCTATTATAGACCTCACTATTGTCATCACAAGGGAACAATTGATCATTAATCAGTTCAACCTATAATGTTGTAGGAGAATGGCAAGTATAGGGAGATTATAATGCTTCTTGAAGTGTCTTATAATTACAATTAATTATTTATTAAACTTTCAATCACTTCTTTATGTTTTAAACTTAAACATGAATTTTTTATTTTAATAATCTTAATATTTATTACGATTTATATTATTCAAAACACTAAAATAATTTTTTTTAAAAAAATAATTTAAGAGAATCAAGGCATGTGTGCGAATAAGCATCTGTGAAACACAATAGTCTGCGTGTCATAATCAGAAACGGACATGAAAGTTCCACGCGGAGGTGACGACCTAAATGAATACCAAAGAGTTCACTACATCCAAGTCACTACAACGAGAGTAATTCTTGTTGCAAGAACAAGGTGTACAATTCCATCAAGCCGGCCCAACGGGAAGAGACGACCAACCAAGTTCAGCACTAGTGACATGACCGTCGTTAATTTCAAAGTCCCGCAAATGGATACAAACTCTCTCTCTATATATTATTTTGTTCTTCGCAAACTTCGCAAGCTTTCTTTTTAGAGCTGGTAAGGCTTGAAGCGCAATTCCAAAGATGGGATCCAATTACCATGCACTTCTATTCCCTTTCATGGCCAAAGGCCACCTCATTCCTATTCTCCAACTTGCCCGTCTACTCCTAAGCCGCCATTTTGCTATCACCTTCATCACAACTCCGGCGAACCGACCCTTTGTTGCTAAATCTCTTGAAGACACCACTGTCTCTATCGTTGAGCTACCTTTCCCTCAAAACATCCCTGGAATTCCTTCTGGGGTTGAAAGCACGGACAAGTTGCCTTCAATGTCGCTGTTCCCCGAATTTGGTCGCTCCACCAAGGCTATGCAACTGGAATTTGAACTCGTGGTTGCAACTATAGAGCCTGTGAACTTCATGGTCTCCGATGGTTTTCTCTGGTGGACTCTTGAGTCTGCAAATAAGTTTGGTTTCCCGAGATTAGTATATTTTGGTATGTCCAATTATGCGTCGGCCGTTTCAAAAGCTGCGAGTCAGGAAAGGCTTTTGTTCGGGCCCGAATCTGACAATGAGCCTATCACCGTTCCCGAATTTCCATGGATTAAGATTACGAGAAATGATTTTGATCCTATTTTCACAGACCCTAATCGCAAAAGTATTTACGTAGAGTTTGTCATGGACTCGATTGTAGCAGCAGTTCAAAGTTTCGGTACACTTGTTAATAGCTTCTACGAGCTTGAGCCTACTTTTGCCGATTACATCAACAGAGATGGAGATTCAAAGTCTTGGAATGTTGGACCACTATGCCTCGCCGAGCCATTGTCAAGACTCGACCAATCACGAAAGAAACCAACTTGGATTCAGTGGCTAGACCAAAAGCTTGAGCAAGGAAGCTCAGTCTTGTACATAGCCTTTGGGTCTCAGGCAGAGCTCTCAACCGAACAGCTCCGAGATATAGCAACTGGTTTGGAGGATTCTGAGGTGAACTTCATGTGGGTTATTAGAGAAGATGCATCAGAATTGGGAGATGGTTTTGAAGAGAGGGTCAAAGAAAAAGGAAGAGTTGTACGAGACTGGGTTGATCAGAGGGAGATATTGAAGCATGAGTGTGTTCAAGGGTTCTTGAGTCACTGTGGATGGAACTCAGTGTTGAATAGCATATATGCAGGAGTGCCAATTTTTGCATGGCCGATGATGGTGGACCAGCCATTGAATGCTAGAATGGTGGTGGAGGAGAACAAAGTTGGGCACAAAGTAGAGACGTGCAATGGTTATGTGAAAGGGTATGTGAAAAGTGGAGGATTGAAGAAGATAGTGAGAGAGCTAATGGAGGGAGAGAAGGGTAAGGAGGTAAGAAGGAAGGTTAAGGAAGTTGCAGAAATGGCTAATAAAGCTATGGAGGAGGAGACTGGTTCGTCGTGGGTATTATTGGGTTTCAACATTAAAAACGAAGAGTAGCAGTCTTTGGAATTGAATTCACGTGAATTATACCATGAATTCAATTTACAAAGAGAGTGGATTTTAAACCCACATGTGAATTCAATCATGGCAGTTTTTTTGTTCACAACAAGTAAATTGAATTCAACTAATTGAATTCAATCTTGTAATTGAATTCAATTCATCATGTTCCAAGCAGGCTGTATGCGCTTAAAAAGGATTTTAGAGAAACCTTAGGTTATGCAAATGAATTCTTCAAACTTTAGAATTAAACTTTTTATTGGTGTTTTGCTTTCAGTTAAAATTCTTCCGACTAGTTTCTTAGCCATTATAGCTTGAAAAATCCATTCAATTAGACAAATTATTATGTTATTCCCAATGTATTAGTGAAAGAAATTTGGACTCAATTTGTTTTTTATTATTATAAAAGTCAACGTATCCAATGCACAAGGCTTTCCGCTTTAAGGAAGTCTGAGAAGGGAGATAATGTATCCAGTCTTACCTTTGTATTTTTATAAAGAGACTGTTTTTGTAATTTGAACATGTGATTTTACGGTCACAAATGAGCAATTTTACCGGTTGCTCCAAGACTCACCCTCAATTTGCTTCTTATTATATAATTGATTAAACAGCCAGTGGTGTGAAACTCAGATTAATTAAAATCATATGTTAAAAAAGTTTATGAGAAGTTAGAAAATTGGAAATTAGGCTTTGATGTCTGAAAATCCGAAGTGATAACTTTGAAAAAATTCTTTACCTTGTAATTGTTCATATCAAAATTTCTTTTCTGCATCATGCTCCCTCAATTTAGTTTTAGGTGAAGCATAAACAGCAACAGAGTAAAGGGCAAGTTAGTATAGATAGACAATGTGCAGGAAATTAGCCATAAAGGACAGTGTAGTGTTTAAAGTTTGAGTTCGGTCTAAATTTATTCATGTGGAGCTTACACTATAAAGCACTTCCAGATTGGATATTATTTAGCATTAATAATCAAATGGAAGTGATCGAATATGATATGATTGGATGCATTAGAAAGGCAAGATAACGTGGGAGATTACAAAGGATTTAACGGGGGATAGCGTCTAACTGAAGTTACAGTTAATGTGATCTGTAAAGTGATTTAAGATCTTTAGCAGTCATGTCTTCTTAGCACATTTACTTTGCGTGATGTCTATAGATAATCGTGCTAAAAATATAATGGTGCAGTGCTGAAAGATGAATTATAACAGTTGTTTGGGTACTCTAACTAGCGATGAATTTCAATAAGACCCCATGATACTACTGGCTAGTCTAGAGATGTGACAAAAAGACGATTTTTCTCCTTGTGAATCACGTGAAGTTGATTGCGCCTTCTTTTTTTATGTTAGTTCGCCTTTGAGGACTAGTGAAACATGTCTGAGAGCTCTAGAGACTCTCCAAACTTCATGTTGTACGAATTGCCATGATTCTGCAGTTTTCAGATTCTCTGCCTTTCTGATGGCATCGTCTATTCCAGGGAAGGCCTTCGATCCATAGTCATTATGCTTTGCTGGTGCATATATCTGCAATGCACAGAAATGTTACTGTCTCAACTCTCTTTACAGTTGTTATGATAGCAGAAGCATTTAGTTGGCTTCTTTTGCATTTTGGTCTTTTTGACATTTCTCTAAGAAACATAAAAGTACCAGAATAACTCAGTCCAGGGAATTGAGTGAGTGGAAGAAACATAAAAATGCCAGAATAACTTAGTCCAGGGATTCGAGTGAGTGGAAAATACCAAATGCTTGTACCATTGCCTCTCGGAGAGTCCATCTCTATCTGTAAATGCTCGTTCTGCCATCATTAGTCTGTCGTTTAGTTGCCTCAGTTTTGCTTTGTCTTTCTTCAATGTTGATGACCAACCTCTGCTTTTCTCGATTGCCTGTCAGGTTATACATCAATTACTTGACTTTATAACCATTGCAAATTTTGAATATATTTATATTTCGAAAAGATTTTGGTACCTTTCTCTCTTCATTTATTTTGGTGGCTGCCTCTTTTAGCACCTCAATGGAATTGAATAAAGGAATAAGGTTTATGTTCTTTTTCAAGACTTCGGTTTCCAATTCCTTCCCACATTTCTGTCAGACATCAGTTATTACTTGCATTAAATTTACCATTACCGTGTCAAGTCACTTGCATTTAGCATTATATATCAGTTCAACATAGACACACCTGCAGCTCGTAAGCGTATGACAGATAATTAAAAGGTAAGATCTCGTCATCTGCTAACCGAAGAGCTACCAAGCCCCAAATGCTAGCTACTGCTTTTAGAGGTGAACAAATGTAAGAAACTGGGGAGAATAAGTATAAGTGTATAAAATTAAAAAAGTTCCACAGATTGAGTTGGCATTTTGTATCATTGTTACAGAATAGCAAAATTATGTGGCAATATCCATAGTGAATTTCAGGTTGATCAGTTCTTTTCTGACTCTTTTGGGTCCTTGATACAAATTCTTGAATAATTCGAATTAGTCCTGTCAAACATTGATCTACCCGATGACATACTTCACAATTAAAGAGCAATGACAAAAGAGAGAGAGAACAATGTCTTATCTGTCTGATGAGTTGTCTAGACGAACCTGCAATATGTCTTTGAAACATGTGATCTCCAAAGTTTTTCATCCATATGAAATCATCGTACATTGAGTGGTATACTGGATAATCTGTAGCCACCGATTTCTAGCAGTAAGGGACAAGAGGTGGAGCAATATAAAATATTACATATCAGGGGTGTAATTACAGTTGACTTCTTTGACCTATATTGTGGCATGGTGGTTTGAGAATTATGTTTTCAGCTACTCTTTTAAAGATTCTTTAGTTTTTGCTGCTCAGTTGTGTGATTGAGCTCATAGTAAACTGTTTCCAATATCATACTCTTTTGCTTTGCCAGCGGCTTGGTAGGATTGTAGTTCCTGAGCTCTACTAACATGGCATAGTCTGATTCCTGGTTGATAAGTTTTATTCAGCAAATGCCATTTTCAGGATGTATGTTTCTTTTAAGGGACAGGATTTCTAAGGTCTTACTTGAATCTCTCATTACATATATGCCATACTGTTCATGTCATGGGGATGGAAATGCCAAATACTTGATTTTTACACCGAAAAGTATTTCGATTCATCTAAAGCTTATATTCAACTTTTGAAAATGACATTGTAACTTATCGATGTCTTACTAAATCACGTTCAAGCGGAAAAGTTTTTCATGTTGTCATCAATGTGCATGTCTTTGAAGGAGTTGAGAGATAAAAGAAGATGATGGAAATGAGCTTTGAAATTTATTGGTTACCTCCTCTCCCATAAAACATGTCAGACGATGCAATGCCAATATGTTGCACGAAAGCTGCATAATCGGATCCAGCACCACCTAATCTCCCAATCTTCATTACAAAGTAGATTCATGAGGATCACATTTTATCATAGTCTCACAATTATTATCTTGAGAATGAAATCCATCATTTTGCTTGTCAAAGTTTCTTGAAAATAAATTTGTTTGATGGCTAGTTTTATGCTTGGACACCATCTTTCTAAAAGTTTTCCTTAAAAATTCATCAGGAAGGTAACAACTAGTTTCATACTTACCTCAGCATAGCTGCCACGACCGACCCATGCTTCATAAATGGTCTGTGACGAGTTATCTGGATCTTGAACCTTCAAAGTGAAGAAATATTGATTGAGATGGTCGGGGGAATTCCACGAAAGTATACCTAATTGTCTATGCGATACCTCTCTAGGGGTCTTCTACTTTACTCATTTTGTCTGCTCCTAATTTACATTTAGTACCTGTTGGGTAGCCTCTTTGATGAGTTCATCGAGTTGGGGAGTTGCAGAAACATAGAATCCTGGTCCGGATACTGCAATGTCAACATTCAAGTAAGCAACTGCCCTTAAAGAAAGCATTTCTCTGTTGTCTTCTACCCATTCAGTTGACCCTATCTGCAAACAGCAACGAGTTAATATTCCTCTAACATTGGGGAAAAGAAGGGATGTAAAAGGAGAGTGTCGGTGTTAAAGACCAGGCCATACTCCTCAGCGTCCCAATTGCACAACACAATTGTTCTTCGAGGTCTCCACCCTCTTTTCTGCAGCTTTTTCAGTCTCTGCGCAATCTATCAAGTAAAACAGAAAAGCAGTATGAAAACTGACTCTGACATACTTAAGAATGATGTTTTTATGTATGGCAGATCCGATGTCTCCTAACTACCTCTAAGAGCACTGCCGTGCCACTGTTGGGATCAACAGCTCCAAATGTCCATGCATCCCGATGATTTCCCAGGAGGACAAATCTGAAATTTAAGATCACAAAGTTGTGAATCTCAATTTGATGTCTTGAAGGTTCTCACTCTGATAGGATTTTATTCCAACTTCTCTCACCTATCAGGCTCTTCTGCGCCTTCTATTATTGCAATTACATTCTGAATAGATCTTACAACCTGCTTTCCCTGAAATTAAATTCAAAATGCAGGAGATGTTGCAGCAATAAGAACTGGAATTTGTTGTATTTAGCAGTTGACTTTGGCATATCTCCATTACTCAGCTTAATTAAGTCATGTGTCAACTACTTACAGTGTAACTGAGATTGACAACTCCTGGACCTGGTCCAACCCTGTAAATTGGAGCATCTTCACTTCCTTGCCACTCCTCGTCCGCAACTTGTCCGCCAATTTCCTTCAAGATCGCTTCACCGTCATCTCCTGATACGGGCAAAGAAGGTATCAGTGGAACATACCCTCCCTTATCTACTTGGTTGTCTGATAACCTCTCACATCCTGTAATACTCGGCCATCCTGGTGTTGTGGGGTCACCGTTGCCATCATAAACTGATCCTACCTGAACACCACTTGGCGGCATCCATCTCGCCTCCGGAAACCACCCTTCAGCTTTTGATCCACCTCCAAAGTCTTTCCTATCCGTATAGATAATAACGCCCATAGCACCTGCCTCATGAGCATTATGCACAATGTCTCCTCTGTAAATTTTTCCATATCTTGCCAACGCAATTGTCCCAGTTAAGTTCACCCTTATATCTTTCAACTTTGTAAAGTCCTCTACGCGTCCATAGTTCACATAAGCCACAGGTCCTTTCACGTTACCTGACTTTGCATATGCGTGAAAAGTTGGTAGAACTTCTCCGGCCACATCTGCATAAGGGTCACCGTCATAAATTTCCTGCTGCAGATTGAACGTGATGGGCTGGTCAGAGTCTGGCCGTTCTAGTGTCAAGTAACGAGAAACAGGATAAGTCAATGAAACATCATAGGAGTTGATGTAAGATTTAATGCCGTAGGCAGTGAGAGTAGCTAGAACGTAGTTTGCAGCTTCAGCGTTGGCTTCGGTGCCGGCCACATGGGGACGTCGGGTGAGTATATACAGGTGCTCTGATACGGAGGCATTATCGGAGAGTGAATTGGATATGAAGAGGTTGTGATAGTAATATTTTGGTGGAGTAGGAGAGAGAAGGAAGAAGAATGGAATTGCTATGGCTAAGAAGGTTAGGGCGGTTGTTTTGATCATTTTGTCCGCACTAGTGTTCGGTGCTGCTTCACAACTTTTCATATTAAGGGGTCAAGTCACTTTGGGCTTTCGAAGTTTAGAGAGAGAGAGCTTTTCCGGCCATCATAAATGCTAAAGAAGAAGATAAAGACGCCGATTAGAACTAAGAAATTAGGTTTGGTGACGTAGTATGAAATAATTCTTACACCATGTGCTTATCCACTCCTCACTAATACGGCATGATTTCCAACGTCTAATAATCACGAGGTTACCAAATCCGTAAATAATAAAATAACCTGTTTTTTTTTTATGAGCGATAAGAAATTTTTTTCCTCTTTCTCTGTACCTATCCTTTTATACAAGTACAGTTTTTGCCTCTTTCTGGTTTTTGGGGTTTGACAAATAGGAAGTCAGGAGAGAAGTAGTCCTAATTTTTTCCCTTAAAGTTGATAATAAAAATTGGTGAGTTTTTATTTTGTTTTAATGATCATTCATAATTAATAAATGTTTTCATTTATTTTGTAACTGTCCCATAAGATACATTTAATAATAAAAATTTTAGTCTTAAATATATATATTAGATGTTTAGTACAGTAACATTCATTACATATACGGAATTAATAAATATTATAAGAAAATTATTATAATTATTCCACATATTAAACAAATTCAAACTTAAACTTATGAAATATTAAATTTTTATTCTAAAAATCACACATAGCATTTTAACAAGTGAATTTAACCTCTTAAAGTGCTTTAGACCTTGATTTAAATTTATTTTAAAATTTGTAAAATAAAACTTCTCAATATTAGACATCTCATTAATTTTATTTTTACTATTACACAAATATATATAGATAAAATAGATTTATTTCTTTCAATGCATATATCAAAAGGAGTCAATCTAAATTGATCATAATGCATTAATTTTTTTTGTTATCTTTCATATTTATAAAATGGGTATATAAACAATATTGAATAGTGTGTGTATATATATAAAGAAAAATATAAAAATAAAATGTTAATATAAAGCCAGGCATACACGCATACTATAGGTATGTAGTATCTTATGGTTGAATTAAAAAATATAAAAGTAATCGTT
>JANKYF010000001.1:43167759-43183329 GCA_029829435.1 Erythroxylum hondense
ATTAGGTGGGTAATATATTTATAGTTATTGTGTAAATGAGCATTTTGCCTATGTGTGTGTATATGCTAAAAATTGCAAAATTGTGAATTACTATGATGTGTTTTATATTAGGCATTGAAAGAAGTATGACATTTGGATATAATTGAATTGTGATTTTGATCAATGTTATGCCTTGAAATATGTCATGTCATTTTGTATAAATAGAAAGGAAAGAACATGAAAAATATGAAAGCATTTCATTTTCATAAAATGATTTGAGCATGATTATGTGCTTCTGTTGGGCGAGAGTGGAACTATTATGTTAATCACGTGCACATTGATAAGAGCCTTCTTCCGGCTTCTCACTTGTGGCATATGAACTCCGAAATTGGACTCATTTTGTTTATGGGGTAAACTTCGGTTTCTCCATTTTGTTTCCATGGAACCCTCAAGTCAATTGTTTGTGCATTGCATAATTGAACTGTCAAGTATGATGCATGTTTGAGTGTTATATTTTGATGGATGAGTCTTCATGATATGTTCTATGTGATGACATTCAAATTATGAAATTCTTGAACTTAAAGTGTGGATGATAGTATTGCTAAATTAAATGGGATACATATATGCATACCTTGGTATATTTGTATATATGTGTGTGCCTGAATTGTATGACTCATTTCCAATGGCTATAAATATATTAGCCACTGAACTGTGTAGCTCACCCCACGCTTCCCTCCTCAAGTGCAGAAAGAGAAGATTAGCGATCTTTCAAGGCATTAGAACTTCAAGATAGTTAAAGACTTTTATAATCAAGTTAGTTCAAGATTTTTATATTTTAGAATCATATCAAGCATAGACATTCAATTTTATATTTTGTATTTTGTATTTTGTAATAAGCTAAAACGAGTGGTTTTTGAAATGTAAAGATATTATGAAAACAAGCATTGTGTTCTGTAATGTACTCAAGTGATTACTGAAGCTTTAATGTGTTCAATAATAATTGCATCTTTGTGATTGAAATTATTTTAAATAAATCGAGTTGATTTGATTATCGAATTTCTGCATATGCGTTAATTGTTTAAGAAAATTTGCATTGAGCTCATGTTAAATGTCTCCGAATGTTAAGCTCTGGAATCGGGGTCCAACAGTCTTAATGTATAAGAGACTCTGGAGGTTGTATACTGATCATAATATGTTATAGGTTAAATGGCTTCATAAGTACCACTTCTACAATGGTAGCTTTGGCAAGTTGGCATTAAGAAGGAATTTTCTTGAATTCTGATCTAAATGTTGTGTATGCGTGACACAATTTATCCTTGCATTAAGCACCAAGTCGATAATGGAAGTCAGACCTGGTTTTAGTTTGACAACTGAGTAGACTACAATCCACTTATTTCACATCCTCGTATACGGCATTTGAGTAATAGAATTCCTCTTAATCTAAGGGTCTCTCCCTTCTTTATAATGGCCAATGGTAGGGTACTTTCAGAGGTTTCAATACTCTGGCTCCTATTTTACCTTCTATTCTCGATGTGCGAAAGGGTGATGCCATCTTGTGGAAGTTAGAAACTAATAGGCAGTTCACCAACAAGTCTTGTCATCTACTACATACTCGGGAATTAACTAAGGTACCTTGGTCTTCTCTTTTATAGCATAATTATATCTCTCCTAAGGCATCCTTTATATCTTAGCTTGCTATTCTCAATAGACTCAAGACTAAACGTAGTTTACATGGAAATGTCGACACTACTTGCTATTTGTGTAAATTGGGAGCTGATGACCGTGATCACCTCTTTTTCTTATGCGCATACTCAAAAGCGGTATGGAGTAGGATCCTACATTTGTTATCGGGAACGAGCTCTCCCTACTTTTGGGACCACGCTTTTGTTTGGGCTATTAGATACTCCCGGAAGGGTTATCCTAATACTATCATCTATCAAGGCACCTTTCTTTCTACTATCTACGGCCTTTAGAAAGAGTATAACTCGCGATCATTTGCTCATAAGGAAACTGGAGCCTATCGGGTTGCAAAGAACATAATTTATTGGATTCGATATTCTTTAATAGCAAAAAATCTGCACACTACCTTATCTAATGACATGAAATATAGTTAACGCCTTTAGCTTGGTTATGTAAATAAATTGTGTTATATTTGCTTTCTTTTATTGTGTATAGTCTTGAACTCATTATAATGTTAGTTTAGATATATAATTTCCTTTAAAAAAATATCGAATGCGTAAAAGTTCAATTCTTTTTATCCTTGTAGCGATTATGAGTCCTTAATTTGCCGGATTATAAATTATTTTCTAATAAGAGCATTCAACTAAAATTAATACATAAAATTAATACTCATTCATAGTACGCTTGGCATTTTGTTTTATTATAATTTTTAATATATGTAGAGTGTGGAGCTCATTAATAAGAATTATGTTTAGTTCAATCATTGCAAACTAGCCATTTAAATAGTTGACTCTTATCACATATAAATTATTTAATATTTTCATTATTTAATTAATATAAGATACTATAAAATGTTTAAATTTAAATGTTTTCAACAAAACCTTAAAAGGTAGGTAAATTTAAGAATTTCCTAATGCCTATTTATGTAAGTTAGATCATAAAAATTGTTATGTAATAGAAATCATTTTTTTTACACAAATAAATCTTAATATATTATTTTCTATAAATTGTATATGATAATGATATAGAAAATAAACTGATAAAAACAAATAAACTAGAATCGTTGGATAAACAAAGATTAGAAGATCCTAACGTTTAATCCACAATGACAAGAGAGAGAGAGATATCTATCTCCTAGAACCCAAGACTCCACTGTTTTACACCCAACCTCCTGGCCTTTATTCTCTTTTAGCTTCGTCCCTGATCCTTGTGACGTTCGCTCACGAAGCATCTCACACATCTGTTCTTCATCTTTTTATTTTGGCTTTTCCTGGAGTTTCCACATCTGTCCACTAGTTGTTTATCCCCTTTCAGCCTCCAATCTCAACTCGGTCTTTACATTTTTTTTTCTCTCTCCCCAGTTTTAGTCCAATTTTGAGCAGTTCTTCACTTTTCCTTTCTGGGTAGTCTCGGATCTCAATCTGGGATCTTGGGTATCGGATATTTTCTCTAAAGTTACTGTCTTTGGATCACACGTACGGATTAATCTTCACTCTCGATGTCACAAGGCTATGCAATTGAGTTGTATTTCGATCCGGCACTTGAAAACCAGGTCTTGAAGGCTTGGAACGTGCTAGCTCGCCGCCAAATCAGTACCCAACTCATTGAAATTGAGTCTCGGCCTCACATAACTCTTTACTCAAGCGCCTATGTTGAGCCCACGAAGCTTGAATCAGTCTTAAGAACTTTTGCTTCAAAGCAAGAGCCTTTGGCCATGACTTTTTCTACAGTTGGGAGCCCTCCAGGTGATAACAATGTCCTCTTTTTGTCTCCCACGCCCTCGCATTCGCTACTTCAGTTCCATTCTCAGTTGTGTGATGCATTGAAAAGGGAAGGCGTTGAAATTAGTGAAGAGTACCGGCCGGAGTCGTGGATTCCTTGTTGCGCAGTAGCTCAGGAGGTACCAAAGGCGAGAATGGGAGAAGCTTTTTGTCTTTTAAGAGACTTGAAGTTGCCTGTTAATGGATATGCAGTTGATATTGGGTTGGTAGAATTCTCTCCCGTTCGTGAGTTATTCTCTTATGTACTTGGTAACTCGATAGAAGGATGACCGATGCACTTCTTGTATTGGATATCTGATCACTGTGTATTATCTTAGAACAAAAATTTTTTATTGGAATTTGAGTGCTTTAATATCCGTTCCTGTTGATGTAGCCATATAGGATAGTACTAGTTTGGTGTTTGTTAAACAACAGCATTTATGTTAGGAAAATAAAACTCAGTGTTGCTCAATTTACTTTTTTCTTGCTTAGATTGTTATTCCATCATGGATCTTTCCTGACCAGTTTACAAGTTTCTGTTCTTTATACATTCTTCATTCTGTATGTTGAGATCAAAATCGTGTTCAATTAACTCTGTTTTGATTGATTAGAATCCAAAGTCATTCACTTAGTTCTAACCCAATATAGTCCTTAGAAGATTATGTTTCCTATAATTTTATGTTTGAAAGACCACAATGCTCAGTACCTGTTTTGTTTCTTGTAATTCCATGTCTCGGTGATTTTAATCTTGCACCAATGCAACAGATCTTCATTCATTGTAGGAATTTAGTTTTTTTGTTCAAACTATACTATATGGCAATAAAATTCAGAATTTCGAATATCAGTTGATCGACATGTAGAGTGTAAGTCCCATGTTCTTTTGCACTTTTGGTTTATGCATTAACCTAAGCTTTTAGCTTGTGTTAGTTGTTAAAAAATTCGAATCTATGATCTTGGATCTAGGTATTTTGTGGGGTTCAGGATGTCTCTGTTCTTGTTCTGCTTCATATTGATGACCAGAGCTTTGCCAGAGCACATCCCTCTCAATCTTAAAATCTTCACGACAAATCTGTGCCACTGTTCCCTACACTGGTCTGTTGAGTAGCTTTTTTTCCATTGGTATCAGAAAGTGGATTCCTGAAATTACTTTCATGTGTCATAATTGCTCAACTTCTTTAGCGGTGCATAAAGGTTGGGTTCGTTCATTCAGTTAATAGGAGGGTGATACGACCGTTAAGTTCTGTATGGTGCTTGCTTTTGTTGTTTTTCTTTCAACACAATGAAGTACAGCCTCTTTTTGGTGATTCAGGGTCAGGGTTTTTTTGCTGCTTAAACAGGATCAGTTCAAAGGGGAAGCTTTATTCTTCACAGTTAACAGTTTCATTTGTTTCTGAGCTTGGTCCCAGTCCACGTACTGAGCCTGAAACAAAATTCACCTAATTTTGGATCGTTCATGTTTTTCGATGTTATGCCATAGTCATGTTTGAAGGTCTGAATTGACTTGTACTTCACCTGTTATAAAAGCTTGATGAGGGTCCAAAGTTTTTATCAATCACCACCTATCACTTTCTGCAACTTAAAAAAAATGAAGACCTCAAGGCTTCAGATAGGTTTCTTATTTTTCACAATCAAAATATCGAAACCTAAATCACGTTGAAAGTGTCATCAGGATTGGATGTTTCTTCTGTAGCGTTATGTACATGTCAATCAATCCCAATGATCACATAAATTCTTAAACCGATACTTTTCTTTATCATGAACCTTTATGCCTCAGCAACAAAAATGGAAAAGTTTGATATTATTACAATTGAATGGTATTCTATAATCTATAGTAAATCTCTATCCGATGCAAGAAATCAAACCAGCTTCCTGAGGACAGCCAGCAAGAAATCACTCCACATATCGATTGGACCTGGCAAGCACCAGTGAACACAGTCATTGTAGCCTCTCATCCATTTGTTACCCCAGTGCTCTGAAGGGTGTCCATCAGGTCTCATAAGCAAGGCCCTGGTTATGTCCAAAACTCCATACCGTCTTCTTTCCCCACCTTCTTTTCTAGCTGTTTCAACCTCCTCTACTTGCATGTTTCTAAGTTCCCAGTCGGTAGTCTCCAAGCTGATTTCCTCATCACCAAAAGGACTTGTCCTGTTGCAGTTCCCTCCCGTGTCCCAAGCCCCATTCTCAAAATGGGATGGTGAGAATGTCCTTACCATTGTTACTATTTCCTTGCAGTTCTTGCAGTGATTGATGTGTTTTAAAGCAGCTCGAAATGCCATCCTGAGAGCAAAACTAACACCTCGATCGGTGATGTTTGGTGCATTGCAGAAAACACATGCCACTACTTCTGAGCCTACATGTAAATATATTGGTCTGAAGAACCAATGTGCATCTGATATAACAACATAATCTATGGTATGAAGTTCTCTAGTCCAGTTCTCGTCAATCTTGTCGAGATACAAATCATAAACGCCTGATGATGAACCGTTGGTCATTCTCTCCTCACCAACTACAAGAAATTTTGTCCAGATGATCTTGAGGGTGAAGTCGTGGACAGGAAAGTGCCATATCCGGTTCCTATCTTCAGAATCCTTGTAAACATCCTTTGGAGCTTCCTCCTGCACGGAAAACACGCATTTTTAGATTCAATATGAAGACCAAAGCATAGTTAAGCAACTTTTAGTTGAGAGTTTAACTTCCACAGAATGACAATAAATGCTATTAACAACTGTCACATTTCTTCACACATTCTGTTACTTTCAACTCGTTTCCTGCGAGCACAATATGGGCAGAGGAAATGATCCTTATTGGTACAGAAATAGCAACCAAGCTGTTCCAATCACAGCAACTGCATGTTCTGATACGGTAAATTGCCTTTTACAGACAAAGCACATGATTGGCATGAAGCTGTACTCAGAAATTCAGGCTTATTTAGGTATCAACCTAGATGAGAAATAGCAGTTGCTAGGCATCTTTCCAGTTTGTTTCTAAGATTTTGTTTCCAACATAATCATCAATTAATCCAAAACCAAACTCGCCATTTTGAAAAGGAAACTGATGAACAACCACCAGCTTGGAATTCCTATCCGATGAGGCACTTAAAGTGACAAGCAAATTTCTAAATGCATGCAACTTGTTCTCTGTCGTTTTGATTCCGACAACCTCGTGTTTATGTCATAGACGAAAGGTCCAAAATTGTACGGTAACAGGCTTAAATCTCATAATTTATGTTCATGTGGGAAGAAATGAAAGAGACATGAACTGACCTTTGACAGGAGGCATAGCAGTGATTCCATGTGGTTTCTAGCAACTGAATCACCAACGAAAGCTAGTGTCTTTCCTCTGACAATTTCTAAGAAAGCATGAGGATCAAAGCTTGGAAGATCACATTTTTCAGGCTTCCATCTCCAGTTAAGGAAATCTCTGTCCACCCTTCCATGTCTGAAACAATTCTTTGAGTCTGGAATCGTTACACAACTTGAATTTGTATACTGAGAAACCTTATTAAGATCTGGTATCCAGTGACCTTTGAACAAGTCACAATTGTCTTCCACTACAAAACCAAACATCATAACTCAATTCATGCCGTTGCAAAGTAAAACTCAAGGGAAACCCAAAAAAATTAAAAGAAAAAGCAAAAAGAAAGGTACATGTGGTTGAAGCATTGATTGAAAGGTATTATACCCTTTTGTGGTTCCATCAACAGGAGCTTTTGATCATCAGGGTCATCATTTTTAGGCATGACCTTAAAAGGGTTTGGAGAAAAGAGAAGTATCAAGCTGAAAATGGTGGTTAGGCCTAGAGATGATAACAAGAAAGGTACTGATCTCCCCATTTTGAGGCATCTTTCCTTGTGGCTGTAAAACAGAAAGGAAGAGAAAGAAGAAGAAGATGAAGAAGACTTCATTTTTCTTAGTCATGCAGATGGAGAGACAGAGTCATGTATGTGATTCGTGTCTGAAAAAGAAAGATTTATTCCCTTATACAAAAGCATTACATATCTTTGGTACTTGGTAAAGAATATTGGAAAGGTCAGGGTTCTAGTACTTGCTCTTCCCTCACTAAACCGATACATGGACCTGGTTAAGGGCAGTTGTAATTCACTGATAGGAAGGTCAAAAAGGTTGTCTTTTTGTACTGTAACGTCAACCGTGCGATACAGGTTTATGACTTGTGGAACACCATTGGTTTAGCTGATTGCATGTGCTGTTTCCTGTTATTGTGGACCTTCGTTACTTAATTTACCTGATTTTCCGGCGAAACTTGTTCGAAACATGAAGCTTTCATAGACTAATTTCGGCCTTGTAGTCCATACACGCTTTAGCTTTTCCCTCCAACATCTGTCTGAGACAAAAGGACCGTCATTATCATATATTTAGTCAAAACTAAATGGAAGATTTGTCATCATACACAAATGATAGTGATTGTTGAATCAATCTTATCATTTCTCTCTTGTCAATCCATGTTATAAGTGAACCTCAAACTATAGTTTGAATTATTACCAATCTTGTCTGTTGAGTAGTTTGCTATACTCTGTTTAGATTTGCTCACACTTGCACTTAATTGCCTGATCGGCGAAGCTTAATTGATTCATAGCCATGGCTTCAGTATAAGGAAGTTAGAAATGGCGTTTTGTATAAATGGTATGTAACGCAGGGACAAATGAGCAAGCTGCTTGGCATTTTAACCTGGGATACCATACAAATACCATTCAAGTCGTGCTTCAACAATGTCCTGGATAGGAACAAACATAAGCAAAAGACAAAATGAAGAAATTAGCATAGCTGAATGTTTAAAGCTGAGTCAGAACAACGAAACTGGTTTGCAGCATGGAAACTATACAGGTACAGGGTAACCGTGAAATACCTTATCAATATCAGCAGCATCCATAACATTTATGCCTAAAAATTAAATTTCTAAATATATCAAACACCATTTGAGGCAACCAAATTCATTTTTGATATATCACTGTACAATCAAGGAAGGGAGGAAAAAGAAAACTCAATGACCACATCTAGTCAGCAAGTTTCCAAATTATGTTGTCACAAGCTCTTGATGTCCTAAAGTGCTCAGGTATTTGGTTGGCCCTCACTTTGGTCAGATGAAAAATCCTTTTTGCAAAGCGTTGCTGGTAATGCTGCTGCTGCTTTGGTTAAATTGATGGCACCGTTTCTTTCTCGAACTGTTATAGGAAACAGAGGAGCCATCTTGCTCCATCCCGGTTGGGATTATATCTGGTTGAACAAAGAACAGCGCCCTTTGTAACTTGGTCCTTTTGTGGCCATGGCTCTTCATGAATCTGCCTTCCAGTTCCTTCAAAATGGGAACAAGTGTTAAAAGAATGCACAAATCAATATTTCGTAAGATAATTTGGAAGGGCAGTTATGCAGAGTGATCATTGCTTCCCTCCGCAGCACATCTCTACTCCTACAAACTGACCCAAACATTCCACTCCAAAAAGATAACATAGGATTTAACAAAATTAAAAATCAAATCATTGAACTGTGTCCTCCAACAAATGGCTCACCTATCCAAAATATTTTGAACCATTGCGTTGTCAACCTATTGCCATGATGATTGTCTGAAGCTGTGGAATCTATCGGATGTTTCCCAGCCTCCATCAGGATCCTTTCTCTTGAATACACTGTTTCCCGCTCCACCAGCCACCTGATACATCTTCATCTGCTCCTCTGTCATCACTTGTGAACCGGGAAGAGTGTGTTGTCTTATTGCAGAAGGCAGTCTCTCCTCCCTACGCTCTCCATCACTAACTCCAGGACCTGCATTCAGATCAAGTTGGCCACCCCATTTCCTGCTGTCAGAACTTGCATTGCTGCTGCCACCAGGAAGGCTCATTGCATACTGTCTAGGATAAGGAGATGAGACTACACAAGCAGGTCCTACTAACTGTGAAGGAACAGTAGGAAAACAAAGTGCATTGCCAGAAGATGATTCCATATATGCTGTTGAAGCACCAGAAAAAGCGTTTGATGCCAGAGGGAAGCTGGTTTCAAAAGGGAATCCCGGATATTGGAATGGGGTAGTGGCTGGAAAAGGCACTGCTGGAGAAGATGATAACACTGAGCCCCGGTAAATTTCAGGACCAAAAGTCGTGCTTGCATTTGGAGGAGCCAAAATCCTCTGCGATCCAGCAGGAGCAACAAAACTATGTTCTGCTCTACCAGGGAAAACTGATGGGACTGAGATGGCTGAATAGGTGTTGGCTGGAAGGTACCAAGATGAGAAATTTCCAAATTCTGTACTCATTCTTAGACCAGGAACAGGTGATGGAAAAGGTAAACTACTTTTCACCGACTGATTGTGTGGCACTGCTTCAGGGGCAACTTCATCAAGGCCTGGTCCATTGTTTAAATCAAAGCCTCTTGAAATATTAAGTGCACCATTTGACAGTCCACCAGGTAGCAATGATTTGTTTGATATCGTAGAAATTTCAAAGCGAGAGCTGTTGTTTGAGAAAAATCCAGTGTCTGAGCTCTCATCAGCTTTGTTCAAGTCAAGATCAAATCCACCATCAGAACGATCACGAGCTCCAGACTCAGAACAAGAAGCTCGAGCAGAATTTTGAGAAATTACATCTTCTAGAACTCTCTCATCTGGAATATTTAGGTCAAAATCTAAAGGAGTGCGGCCTTGTTTTCCAGAAGTATCAACCACTGAGGTTTCACCAAAATTCAAACCCATTTCCAAATTCTTTCTAGGTTCCGCTGGTCGAAAAGCACTTGTAGCAGCCGATCCTTTCCACCCAAGTTCTCCCTTGGTACGTAGTGGGTTTTCAGGAAGAACAAATGGGCCTTTGGCAGCAGCAGCCACAGTAATTGAAGTAGATAAGGTTCCAGATATAGATGACAAGGGAATAGGCAAAGGACAAGGCAGATGAATAGTAGATGAGATATCCGGACCCACAGATTGAGCAGGCTCACCTTGGTTTCCATCATCAATCGAAAAGCCTTCATTCAAATCAAAGTCAAGCTTCACAGACCCAGCAGAGCATGCAACTGAGACTGAAGCATTTGCAACAGAAGCATGTGGCTCTATTATCGCATCTGATTCAACACCATCAGACTTGAAGTCCATAGATATCTCACATGGTTCATTTTTTTGAAGGGAAACAATGGGCAAGTCCATATGAGAAGCAGATGCACCCCGCACATCTTTTCTATCTAAATTCTCTGCAGTACATTCAATATTATGATCTGAATCAGATGAAACTAAGCCTGTCCACGGTCGCTCATTCAGCTCAACATGACCTTCTGTCCTAGATTTGTCAGGGACCTTAGCCATGTGCTCCACAAGGGACATTCCAGAAGGAGATGGCAGACTAGTATGATCACTTTTTCTGTCTGAAGAGTCCAGTTGAATGTCCACATTTTCAGATGGCTTCTGCTCTGTTGAGACACCACTACGTGAATCATGATCAGTAGCATTATGTTTTTGAAGACTAACTTCCAATGATGAGCATGTTGGTTTTTCATTCACCTCCTTCCCACATTTTGCGTCGGTAACAGTTAATTCAGATACAGCTGCCACACTGCTTTCCTCCACTCTTTCATTTCCACAATCAGCCTTCAGTGCAGCAGTCCTGCCTTCAGATTTCACTGAAATGAAATTATGTTGATCCCTCTCACTTACTGATATCCTATGTTCAAGAGAGTGGTGGACAGCTTCAACCTCCCTCTTAATCTCAACCTTCTGAACAATAGGCAACCCTACAACTGAAGGATCACATGCTGGCTCAATTGACTTCACATCAGATCTCAAACAAGAAACTTCACCAGATTGTTGCAAATTTGTAAAAGAAGATTTCCCTTCTTTATCTTCCGTTTCAACCAAAGGAACTCTGCAATCCCCTGACGTGTATTTGAGCATTTTGTCAGCTGTATGTCCCAAATCCTTCTTAGCCAACAACGAATCAACAGAATCAAGTGCTTCTGCAATTGGGCCAGCATCGGTTACATCACTAGGCTTGCATTGGATTTTACCAGCTTCTTCAGCGATGTGTTCTAGTTTGCCATCATCGCCAGAGGATGACTCCTCGGCTACAGGTGAACTTCTGTGAGAAGTTGAAGGTGAGACAGTATCAGCTTTCAGAATTTCTCCAGCTGCCACACTTGCAAGCAGGTTCATCCCAACATCATCATCCTCAGGAGAATTCGATGCATTAGCTTCAGAAATCTTTGCGCAGCTTTCAACCAAAGCATTTATGGAGCTCAAAGAAGCATCGTAAGGTTTCCCCAATCTAGGCACAGTCCCCAATAGTGACTCACTAGCCTTTGATTCTTCCAGTACCTTTGAACCTTCTTCGTCAATTTTCTGTCGTTCGGCAGAAGCAGTCACAGCATTACCTTCATCATGCCCATACTGTCCATCTTTCCCTTGACATAAATTCGAATTCCCACTTGATAAATTATTACATCGTGAAATTTCACCTCTTCCCCTAGCTTTCTTGTCATTGTTATCATGCTTTTCAGGTGAAGGAGACGTTCTACCACTTATGGCAGCAAGATCATCCAAAGAACTCCCACTAGCACCTCTTGAAGGACTTCGATTAGTGTGAGGTAACCGCACAATGAGCCGTTGATTGTTTCCGTGATCCACATTGGAAATATCAGGCACTCTATCATGTGAAACTCTAGTTGGCGATACCTTATCAGAGTTTGAGCTCCTATTTCCAGAACTAACTTTTGCTGCAATGACCTCCTTCTGAGCTACCAAGGCAACAGAAGCATGAACACCATGGTTTGATTTTTGATGGCGAGAAGCACCAGTTGAACCTCTACTTACAGTCACGGATCCAGTAGTTGAGCTTCTTGCATCTTCCCGACATGAAGAACCGACTGTCTTTGCATGTTCACTTGAACAAGATTGGCTGTTGTTCTGAGACTGACTTGAACTGCTACTCCTTTCCTCTTTGATTGGTGTAAGAGGTGGATCTGAGGTTCCAGGCCCAATTAACATTCTAGAAACCTGAGTGGTAATGGATTTCACTGCACCAGGTGAAGATGACTTTGCAACACCTTCCACAGCTGCAAGCTTAACTTGAGAACTTTTAGATGACAAAGATTGTGTTACAGAAATTCTAAATCCACCATCAGCAGATGCCCCTGGCTTTCTGCTGCCTACATGAGAAACTTCAGATGGGGCTGGCTTGGTAGGCCATGAAACACCACGACTTGATCCAGTTTTTGAATCATTCATATTCATCTCAGCTTCAACACGCTTCTTCCACGTGTCCACTAAACTCCTAGCTTTCTTCTGGACTTCAGAATTCTTATGAGTTCGCAAATGATTAACTGATCGGCCCATATTACAAGATTGTAATGCATCAAGATTTACAGGTAGCTTGTCTAATGCTCTAAGTAGTGTCAAAAGAAACTCTTCGACAGATTTATCATTGTCCTTAGAACTGGTACCATCACCAATTTTCCCTTTGTGTACCTCTTGCAGCCATTCATCCAAAACAGGTAAACCCCGGAGCTGCACGAAACGCCCAAGACAGTCAACTCTATCTGTAACTGCTATTACATCAACAAGCATTATTCGACCGGCCAAATCTATTTTCTTATCGGTACTGTCAGATTGCATAAGTTGTACTAATCTCTCAACTCCTTCTAAATCAACAAGACCTCCTTTATCAGTTATTTTGGCGAGTTCAGACTTGAATACATGCTCAGTCCGGTTTTGACCAAAATCCCTATCCTCTGGTTTAGACAAACGTTCCCGTTTAGCAGGTTCAGAAACCTGATCACTTCGTTCCCTCTTCTTAACTTTACCCTGAGATGAGAATGAAGTACTGTTCTGAGCGGTATCTGAATTTGGTTTTAGTGCAGATGTTGGACCATTCAAGGGTTTAGGAGAACGGCCTCCTGATGGCACTGCCCCATGCATCTCTAGTCTTGTCTTGTCTAATAACTTGTCTACTTCTTCCTGCCGTTCCTGTATCAAAAAATTAAATATAGATCTAATCCAAATAATAATGAATGACTAGAAAAAGGAAAGAAAATGGGACAATGCACTTACATTAATATAATCTTTATCAGTTAACCACCATAAACACGTGTTCTCAATATCATAAACTCTTCTGCACACAAATGAAGATATCCCTGAGGGAAGTTCAACACCTTTACGAAGGAAAGCGACTTTGCACGGATGGAGTAATGATGCAGCCGGAATTTCATCCTTATGGAATGAGTAGAAAATTTCGTTAGGTGCAGCTTCTAAGAAGGCACCTTTTCCAAGCTTAATGTCAGAAGGTCGGTAAAGCCAATTGACCCCTAAACTGAATCTTTCCTCTTTTCCTGTAATTAGCTTCCGAATAATTCCAATGAAAGGTGGGGAATCCTTGGGCGGCTTGAAAAGTGCACAATCACCAACATAAATCTTGCGTCCATCCTGCAATTAGTGATGGAAAACATTCAACTCTATTGAACCAGTAGCTACTAGGATAGCGGGAAACATTCAAATTAATAATAAGTTAAACATATTTAAGATTAGCAGAAGATTTAAATGAGAAAGCAAACATCCAAAGCAATAAAAATAAAATAATTTCAAAAGAAGTTGAAAACAGTAACGTTAAACATAGCATCAAAACATACCAAAACAATCATAAATGTGGGTAAAAAAACAATTGAAAACTCATACGACAGCAATTATGAACCAAGAAAACGGTATTTTTGAGAGAGGCTTTTGGCAATTGAGCAATTACCGAAACACACTGACATTCTGAAGAGGAAAGGGAAAACAATTACAACCACCACGAGAACATCGGTAAGCCTGAGCCGACTCAAAACACAAAGCATACAAGATAAGATAAAATATTAAACTAAACAAACTGGAAACGCAGGAACACCAAAAAAGGTAATTAAAACGCAAAATAAAAAGCATAATCACAAATCAGCTTCGACAAAAAAATTCAGAGAAAAGATCCAAACCACCAACATCACTGAAAAACTCGAAGAAAAAACACCTACTAGCATACTCAGCTTGGTCAAAACCCACAAAAATTCAACATCCAAAAAGAAAAGGAAAAAGCAACCAGTGTAACACACAAAATGAATAAATAATCCAGAAATGAAGAAAAAGACCTAGAAAGAGCAAGATATATACTTTAAGGATAAAATTAGAAGACGATGAATAATCAGGAGAAAAATCTGCTGCAACAGCTACAGTCGTCGAGGAGTCAAACACCGGCAACATGTGCCGCTACCAATTTCGATTCTCACCGCCGCCTCGGCGACCACCGAACCCACGCACAGCAGCAACTCCGTTTCATATCTGTTCAACAAATCAATCCCACTTCTTTCTTCACTTAAAAGAACCATCAATCCCAATCCCAAATCGATCTCGAAACTCAAATCGAGACAAACCCTAAAACCACCAGGGACAACATGGCCAAACAAAAACAAAAAAAAATCCTAGATCAGGATAAGAGGGAATCAACAAAAGGTAAATTTTGATTTGGGTAAAAGCATCAGATTGGATTTTTATTGATGGGTTTGGGCTTGGAAGGCGGAATTTCCCTCCCCTCTTTCTGTTAAACTTTTTTGGGGGCTTTCTTTTTGTTGGATTTTCGGGTTTTTTATTCTCTCTCGGCGGCTTTACTATCGGCGAATCGGATCGAGAGAGAGAGAGGTGGGTGAAGATAGGTGTGCTTGTGACTGAATTAGCGAAATCGAGAGATTTGGTGCGAAGAGCTCGCGACAGAGAAGAGAATGAGAGAGAGAGAGAGAGAGATGGGTTGGGTCCTAGAGAATGGTCAGTATTGTCAATGTAACGAGTGTCCGGGACGACCCCGACGGCGTCGTTTCAAGGATTTCATTACTTTTTGTCCCATTTGTTCATGTTTAAATTAAACCCTATTTGTGTCATTTTCTTCATCCTTATATAAAATATTTAAAAAATGATTTATTTGTGTATTTAATTTTTTTTATTCCTTCCCTTTCCCATAAACAACTAGTTAAAATTTGGATTAACCACTATTTTAAAATCGAACTGAAAATTAAACCGATAAAATAAAATATTTAAATATTTAAAGTATGATTAAAAGTGAATCTTAAATAAAAATTAAATTATTTATTTTAATTTATAAAAATTTATTAATGTACTGAAATTAGTCAATTTTTAATAATAAGAATAA
>JANKYF010000001.1:43212057-43225164 GCA_029829435.1 Erythroxylum hondense
AAATTTTCAAATTTTTTTTAATTTATAAGAGAAATTTACGTCTTTTATCTTTTAAAAAATTAAAAGAAAAATACTTCTGAAAGTACCTGTTTAGGCTTGGGCCTAAATGGACACTACAAAGTCCAACTCATTGAAACGGCGTCGTGTACCAGGACTAGCTGAACTTCATTTCCTGCAGCTTGGTGGAGCAGATGATGTGGCGCGGTCATTTTCCGGCTTCAGGCACGGCCTTTTCTTTCACCCTTTTGTCTTCTTTGATTGGTTGCCGAGAAAATCCAGAATTGCTTAAGAAACCCATCTCAAGATCGCGTTTTTATTTTCCTTTTCCGAAGAAGAAAGGTAGCTTAGCCACTTACCATCTTCTGTTTTCTTGTACTTCCTCGGGAACCTGACATGTTTCCTTTGTGTTCTCAACTCTTTGAACCTTTATATCATTCCTTTGGCTTGTTTCTTTGAGAATTTTAAAGGTTATGTGGATTGTTTCGTTGTTAGTTTAATAGGAGTTGTTGGTTGTGTGTTTCTCTGAGTACTTGGTGTAATGCTTCTCTGAATGTTGTGTCCAAATATCTGTATTAGAGTACGATACCTTCAATTCATTGTAATTGTACTAGCTACTATACGTGATGGTTATCATGTACTAAAAGGTTCTTGCTTTATGAGTCTAGTGTTGGTATTAGACTATTTGTTAGCGAACATAAGAAAAACTAATGGCCTTTTCTTCCAATATTCTTTTGATTCGTATACAAGAGACTTGGTTTTGATGGGAAAAGAGATTTTAAATTGCAGGGAAGGAGGAGTAGAAAATGGTTCTGATGCAGACTCTGGCAACTAGTCCAGCAAATTATGCACTTCCTCAACCATCTGCTGCTGTTAATCTCCCTGCTCTAACTTTAAGTTACGGTACCAATTTCTTCGGAGTATCCAGTAGCCTGAGGAGGGAAAGGTTTGCTTTCATATCTTTGAGGAAATGCTCCAAACTGAGTGCTTGTGAAGTTGAGTCGGAAAGGGAATTTCCCATGCAGACAGGCCTAGGAGTTTGGGAAGACCCTGATGAAGGAAGTGGCAGTGATTATGATGATGAAGATGATGAGGAACTGGAAGAAAATGACATGGATTATGAGAGTGACTGGGAGCAGCAAATGGATGCTTCACCAAGTGCCATGACAATTCAGAAGTCAACCTCGGCTAGCCGAGAAGAGGAGGATCTTGTGGAAGGTCTCACCTTTTATCCTTGTGTTGTTTGGCCTACTACCACTGTTTAGTATTTACCCCTTTATACTTATTTCTTTGCGAATTATATAACCTCCATAGAGGTGGGAGTATCTTAGATGACCTTCTGGTCATACTTCACAGATGTTCAGAAAGAGACTAATCATATTTTTGCATAATTTAATTATGAGAATTGAAAAAAATTGTTGATGAATTCCTGCCATTGAAAAGAAAATTTTATTTTTGTCATATTTCCTTTCGTCAAACTAAGCTAACCGATCTTATATAACTTAAGATTAGGGATGGTCATCTGCCTCCAAATTTGTGTTGTTCTTTCAGCATGAGGGAGAAAGACTTTGCGAGTAATTTCTGACATTTTGAGAGCTCATCATGTCATAATACAGCTTTAAATGGTGATTTGTACAAATCTTACTCTGAAATCCATCCTTGTGAAATTCAACTCAACTTGGAGAGTTTCAACCAAATTAACCAGAAACATAACCAATACGCATCGAGTTGTCAAATCTTAGCTTGCTTTTTCCCTTGCGTATGACTTTGTAGTTCTTGCACCCTATGTTTCCTTCTCTATAATATGAACCACTTTTATATGCATCATTTCCGTTGCGGACCTTAAAACATTATTTGGATAAATACTTGTGACTATTCTGTATGTGGATATGAAATAAGCAACTCAGTCTATCATTTCTAATTGTTGCAGAAGTTGAAGGACTTTTGACACCAGAAGAAAGAGTTATTTTGCAGCAGAATCCGAGCCCAAACCTAGAGAAAATATCAACTGTATGTTGTTTGTAAATTTTCGTCTTCTCATATGTGGTAGATTAGACCTTTATTTGCTGCTGGAGTTTGGTTCCAATTTGGAATAGTATGCCAAAAGATCTGACTTCTTTAATTAAACTTATCCAGTATTGCTAGATAGTATAATTGGTGAAGGCCATGAATATGTACTTTTCACATTGGCAGGGGATTGGTTTATTAATTCTTCCATTTTATACCTCTATGATTTAGGCAAAATGGAAGCCACTCCAGACTCTCGCACTATCAGGACAGATAAGATTAATGGACAAGCTACTTGTAAACGGACTTGATATTGACAGTGTTGATAAGGTGCGTTTTATCCCATTTGTTTTAACTTTGTAACATATTTTCTTAAAATGTTTGTTTTAAGCAGCTAGCCCATTAATTAAGATGGTGAAACAGGATGGTCTTACGGCTTTACACAAGGCAATTATTGGTAAGAAAGAGGCTGTTATAAGTCATCTTTTAAGAAAAGGTGCTAGCCCACATGTCAAAGATCGGGTGAGGACATCATTTGGAGTACCAGTAACTTTTTTAAAAAAAATCGTGAATAAGTTTATTTTCCCTATGTTGTGTCTACTTCATATCAGGATGGCGCCAGCCTTCTACATTATGCGGTTCAAGCTGGTGCTATACAAACTGTAAAGTTGTTGATCAAATACAAGGTTGATGTCAATGTTGCTGACAATGTGAGTTTGCCTCTTATATTTTCATATCTCCATGTTCCTTTGATCTTGTTGCGCTCATAACATGTACAACCTCCACACAGGAAGGATGGACTCCTTTGCATATTGCTGTTCAAAGTAGAAATAGAGATATAGTTAAAGTTTTACTGGTAAATGGTGCAGATAAGACCAGAAGAACCATGGTAAGTGTGTATAATTGTAGACTTGAGAGCAATGCTCATATGGGACATTACATTACTCATCGATTTCGATCCTTTTTCGTCAGCATGGAAACACGCCCCTGGATCTTTGCTTATGTTATGGCAAGGACTTCAAATCTTATGATCTTGCAAAGTTGGTGAAGACTGTACCTGTTGACAGAGGCATATGATGGGCTATTACAGGAAGTCTGCTGCAACTTTGACTTTCACTTTATGGCATGGATGATCATCAGAAAATTCATCGAATATCAGAATGATACCTATATCATCTGAAGTGCACAAGTATGATTACATATCGACCTGTGAGGCCTCACTGATTATGGCTATGAGATTTATGCAGTTCAGCTGGAAATGCTATTAATTATCTGTTCTCAAGAAGAAAAAGTTTTTCCTGTAGAAGCTTATGGTTGATACCGGCTTTGCCATTACCGCAAATGATGAGGATTCCCCAACGAGAATCGACTGAATGGCAAGTTCCACCCCAACAAATTCTTACACACGGTTGAGACATGCTTGATTCAGTGTGCGATAACAAAATCTTTCGTCATTAATGTATATTCTTATGGCATGCCAACGGTGTAGGTGTATGTTTATGGAAGCTGAAGTGCTTTCTCAAACTTGTCCATTAGATTCCTGATCCCATTCTCTTCCAATTTGCTTCCTTGACATTGCCAAGTAACAACTCTGCAGACAAGCAGGTACTAGTTAGCAAAACCAGCTGGTCTGATTTAAGTTAGTTTGAAGCTGTGCTTGATTTGGAGGGTCCGACTCGGTCTGTCTTGAACAGTCTGAATTGGCCGAAGTTGATCCGGCCAAAATGTAGACTTTTGATATTCCAATTTACGCGTTATACGTGATCCAAGTTTGCACCTCCAAAAACGTAAACAATGGAGATGAAGAATGAGAGTGCAATACGTACAATCATGCAGGGGAATACAGATTGAACGTTAAAATCCACTGGCGGAACAACTTTTTCAAAATAAAAAATGGATCTTTTTACATGCAAACGAGTTCTGCATCTTATGTAGCGAAGACTTAATTGCGAAGAAAGGTTCGGCCCAGAAAAGCCCAAGAATTCACATCATCCAAGCTCAAACAACTAAGCTCACTTTTGTGTTTGCCACTGCACGTCCCTGACAAGATTTGACCTATGCACAATTTTGACACTTTCCTTTTTTCTTGAACAACGGAAGAATCCATCCGCTTCAAACCTCCAAGAAATTTGACTTGCGATAGGACTAGACTAGACTTCCATGTATAAGCGCTTTATTGCCATTGCCAAGATATTGCCTTTCTACTTTACTTCTGCCATTGTTCACCTTGGGGACTAGGGATCAGTTTATTTTCCGGCGATCTAAACAATGGAGGAAGAAAAGAATGCCTTTTATATTGTACGGAAAGGGGATGTTATAGGCATTTATAAAAGCTTCAGCGAGTGTCAAGCTCAAGCTGGATCCTCTGTAATTCTTGTCCTTTTGTTTTCGACATCCTCATATGTTTGTTTCTTCTACTTTTTCTTAATTGATTTTCAAGCACCCAAATGGAAATCTTGACCTGGGTCTTATTCTTTTGGAAGATTCAATTTGTGCATGATGTTAATTTCATACTGGTTCTCTTCTGTTTTTACTGTGCTGCGTAGCTGGAACGACATTTTTCCTATGAATCGCTGTGAGCATTTACTTTTGTTTTGTGTAAGGTGTGCGACCCTGCAGTAAGTGTTTTCAAAGGTTATGGCTTGCCTAGGGAGGCTGAGGATTATCTTAAATCACATGGGCTCAAGAATGCCGCCTACGCTATCCATGCATCTGATGCTCAAAATGATCTCTTTGGCAAACTTGTTCCTTGTCCTTTCCAGGTTGACTGAATTCCTAAACTTGTCTATAGAAATTTCACAAAGTTGTTCTCTTGCTTACAAGATGCTTTTGCATAGTATACACTATATTACTAGGAGAGTCTGGTTTTCTTTATTATTTCTCGTACCAGCTTAAAATGCACAGGATTCTCCGATTGTATGTCTACATGTTTCATTCTTCTGAAGTGTTACAGGACTTCCATGGCTGTTGTTATTGTTTGACAGAGAAATTCACTCATTTCTTATGTCCTTCCAGAAGCCAGCTAATTCTAGTGGAAAGGCATTAGCTAAGGATTCTCCACCTAAGAGATCGCTAAATGTGCACGAATCAGCGGTAAGTTGAAACTAGACACCAACCATTTCAGGGTAGAGGTATTTAACCTCGAGACCAGTTATGAAAAGAAATCCTCAAAATGGAATGATTCTAAATTTGAGGAAACATATAAACACTATTAAAAACTTGTCCAGATCATTACTTCCAATGGCAAGAAGTTGGTGTAGTCAATCTTGGAATTATAAAAATGAATTTGGGATAACCGTAGCGTGAAATCAGAATCTTTGTGCCGCATCAATCTCTTCTTCTTCAAGATTTAAATTTGGTTACAGAATGTTCTTTTATATTCTTTATCTGCTATATAAAAATATGTTAGATGTCAACTAAGGACAGGATTAAAAATGCACCATTGTTATTTAACAGTAAAACCTGAACTCACTCTATCCACTTTATGAGCTATGGTAGCCATCATATAAGATTGTTGCTCATTTCATTGCAGGAGATGACTGTATTACGTTCATTTCCATCAAATCCTCTAAAAAAGAGTTTGAGATCTGAAAATGGTCCTGAAAGCAGACCGACATCTTCTGGTTGTGTGAGTTGCTTCTTGAGTTTGTTACTCTTTTACTTTCTTTTTTTTTTTTTACTCGCTTTGACATCTGATTCCTGATATGGTGTTTATAAGTCTCAAACCTGCATAAATATGCTTTGTAAGGCAGTCCTCCTGCACTCTAGAGTTTGATGGTGCTTCAAAAGGAAATCCTGGACCAGCTGGTGCTGGAGCAGTCCTTCGTGCTGATGATGGAAGCATGGTATGTGGCTACTTGAATGCACCTCATGTTTTCAAATTAACCAAAAATTCTGGCTCTTAAGTCTGAAGTTTGGTAGGTCTGTCAACTTCGTGAAGGGCTGGGCATTGCAACAAACAATGTTGCTGAGTATCGTGCCTTAATATTAGGACTTAAGCATGCACTTATGAAAGGGTTCAAAAACATTCGTGTGCAAGGAGATTCAAATCTTGTTTGTCAGCAGGTTTGTCTATTTATCCCTTGACATTTAAAGATCTAATGTAATCTGCAATAGCGTTTAATGTCTTAAGATTTCTTTTCAAGAAGTGGAAAGTCTCATCTGGTAATTTTGAATCTCCCAAGTTCTTGAAAATGCAAATGAAAGACAAAGCTAAATCGTAGAAGGTTAACAATAGCCATGAATCGTGTAATGTGACTTGGATCAGTGACTAAAGAATGAGAAATGATCCTGAATTTCAACTATTTACTCCTTATTTAAATAAAGTTCTAAGGACTTGTGAGGAAGTTCCCCTAATTTTTCATTCCGTTATTGTGAAATTAAAGTTCCAAGTACCATACTAATAATTTGTTTGTCCTCACTATGACTTGAATTGCCTATAAAGTTTCTTTGCTTAATTATTACTTCTGTTCCTGCTAATTGGAATTGCATATTGAGCAGATTCAAGGTCTATGGAAAATTAAGAATGCGAACCTGGCTGGTTTGTGTAAAGAGGCCCAGGACCTCAAGAATAAGTTTAACTCATTCGAGATCAAACATGTCCTCAGGGTACTGGCAGAATATGCTATTGATATTCAGAAATATCTCACTTTACTTCTGCTTAATTTTATGGTTATATATGCACCTGGCACAAATGACATACAATTGTTCATTTTTTAGGAATTCAACTCTAAAGCTGATGCTCAAGCAAACCTGGCTCTCAAACTTGAAGGTGAGGTCCTTCGGCTCTTACTTGCTTGATGCCTTTCAAGGTTTAAGCTTTTAAAAGTACAAACTTGAAAAGAAAAAAGGGATAAAGGGATTTGATTGACGAAGGTTTCTTGTTCTTATTATAAGTTATTCTTTTATAAGATCATTTGTCCCCTAGATTCAGCATAACGACATAGCCCAGCTCTTGCTTTTCTGCAGATGGTCAGGTCGAAGCGGAATGCTAGAAGTAACTCAATTTTTGGAGAGCTGCAGTAGTATACGTTCCAGGGATGTTGGCGAGGCCAATGAAGGGTTATGATATGACAGAAGACTGAGCAGCTTGTAGCATGGAAATTTAGTTCAGGGTATTCGGATCTAATGAGTTACCATCATGTTTTTTCAATCAAGTATAAATTACCATCTTATAAGAAAACGGTATTCAGAACTGAAGACAGTGATCAGAAACTTGGAAGTTGGAATGTGTTTTGGCGAGATTATGTAAAGCTTAAATGTGTTTTGGCAAGATTATGTAAAGCTTAAATTAATTAGGATAAAAACCTTTATAGTCCTCTGAAATTAGTATATTTTCAATGGCATGTATGTTCGATTTTATTTTGCACCATATAAGAGCTTGCCATTTAACGATTAGCAGAATGTGATCATTTCAGTCATTTTCTGTTCTTTTTTTTTTTTTCCTGAAAATGGTGATCGTTCAACCAGAAGGAGTTTGTTCCTAGCAATCAATACTAGAAATGTTAATATGTGCATCATTACCGGAAAGTTTGTCGACTGTTTTCTCATGGAAGGTTTTGCAAGCGATATATATAATGGTTCAGTTGTGACCAAGAACACCTGGACTTCCTATACTTTAGTACAATTAACCATTTTTTGAGCCGATCATTGCCTACAAAAACGATCCTGTCACTTGGTTTGGAGAAATTTTACACCTTTACTTGTGATCCTAAACAAGCCCGACTTTGTTACATGAAAGGGCAATCTCATCCGTTGACTGCTTGATTTTCTACAACAGGCTGAAGGACGTATAACGGATGGACGGTTCTGATAAACTTGAAAGCTTGACTACAGTTTGAGCACCAACAGACGATGTCCAACGGAATTACTTCCAGTGGATAGTGTCGAAAAGCATCTCTCTTTCGCACCCAGAGAACGAATACCGGGAGAGAACAAGAATGGCCGTTGTCTCATCATTCTCAACTCTGCAGTCCATTTTCTGCAAACCCAATGCTCCAAAGATATCATCTCCTCCTCTGGCTTTTCTCACTAGGGCCGCTCATTTCCAACCTTGTGTAGTTGCCAGTCCATTAAAGCACTCGGCTTTATTACACAACTGGACAAGAGAGAGCAAGAAATCAACTTTCTATGGAGTTAGAAGATTAAAGTCAGTTGACGAGGAAACCCAACTCACAGAAGAAGTAGCAGAAGCCGACCAACAACAAGAAGAGGCTGAAGAGCAAATGGTTTCTGTCCCTGTGTCTCCTTCGGACACTCTCACCATGTATTTCCAGGTGCTCATCTCATAAGAGCTTCTCTTATCTGCCTATTTTATTAGGTGTGTCAAAGGAAATAGGAAATAAGAAAACCTGGATTGGGACCTTGGGTATTTTTTGTAGTAGTTACTTGTGAATGTTCAACTGGTGCTTTGCCCATATCACTTCCATTTATGCCTATTTCAGCTTTGTGACAATATCGTTTGTTGAAATATATGCTTTAATTGTCATGTAGATTCTGTAACTCTTGTTAGCATGAAACCAATGTGATAAGGTTTCTTGAATTTCACCAACAAAAGTCATTTCCAAGCTTTACATTTTTTTCTTCTTGTCTTTCGATTATGTTGGTGCTTATTTCTTGCCTTCCACCGATGATTTGTGCTTGCATATTTGAAGGCAGAAGGAACAATGAATGAAGCCGCTATTCCTACAGTGACCACGGCCTTAAAGGTACAAACTTTACCTTACATTTCATATGTTTTGGGTTTGAACGTCATAAGCCAAAAAAATGTTTGCAATTTAAGTAAGGGAATATGTGGATTCCCCAATATGAGCTGTTTGAGGATGAATTCGTAATGAGGTGATGAGCCAAATGGTCACTGGGGGAAGGATAAGAAAATCTATTACTTCCTTCAGATGATTTGCAGGGTTAAAAATACTCGTTTGTTGCTTCTAAGGCGAATATACATTGCTGAAACTGTAAGTATTATGCATACAGCATAATTATAGCGGACTCGGATTGTGCGTAGATATTTTAACAAGGTATCTAATCCCATAACCCAGAATTTGTAGATGACATTTTCCTTTGAAAGTGTAAATATATGTGGTTCAAAACTAGCTTTTCTACGCCACAACCATTGTTAGGAATCTCGATAGAGATTGTATAGCTGATAGTATATTGATAGTAAAGTAGGAAATAACAACTAGAGCAGGCTCCCCCTCCTGGACAATCCAGGCCAATTTTCCCTAACAGTGATGATAGTAAAATCGTTGTTGTTCCCCTCTCACTAGACAACTATATATATAGACCTTCTAACAAACTTGCCTACATATAAGTTTTAATATTAAAATCGTTGTTGTTCCCCTCTCACTAGACAACTATATATATAGACCTTCTAACAAACTTGCCTACATATAAATTTTAATGGGCTTAGTTGGTATGGGCTGGGGAGAGGGTGGATTGTTAACAATCATCTAGGAACTAAAGGACTATGAAGGATTGATACCCTTAATGAAGCTTGAATTGTTTTAGGTGAACTTTAACTTTGTTCGGCGTGTCGGTTGACATATTTATTTTCCTTCAAGAAAATATCTAAAACTCATCAGATCCCTTAGTATTACGTTTTATCAGTTTTAGCTGCTTTTATAGTCTTTGAAGGTTCTTTTTCACTATGAAGTGGCAGATGAGCCATTCTTTTCAAGTAATGATTCTCCCAATTGATCTATTTTCATTTTCTTTGTATACATGTAGGACATCGAGGGTATTTCGGATTTGAAGGTTCAAGTTCTTGAGGGTATTGCGAGTGTTGAGGTATGTTTTAAGATAGTTCCTGAAACTAGCAATTACGGAATGATTTGCAGGGGCATAATGACTACTGTTTTATCAGATTACAGTTTCTGCATATGCCAAATCCCTTGTAACAATAGCATTTGAGTTTCTTGACTTTGTACAGATGACAAAACAGACTACAGTACAAGCTACGGGGGTCGCATCTAGTTTGGTTGAGGTCATACAGGGTTCTGGTTTCAAGTTGCAGACATTGAACTTGAGTTTTCAGGATGAGGAGGATCTTGTTGCATAGATCATATGCAACTTTTGCAGTAGAGAAGTGTCAGAACAATTTTCTTTCTATTATAAAACATACTTGGAATTAGTCGAATCATTGTTATTTTTCTCATATATTGACTCTGAGTGGAAAACATATGAGCTAAGTCAGCTAACCATAAGGGAAGGGGATCCTCTGGCTCCTTTTTTTGGTCCTATTCTGACCCCTTCTTATCTGAGTCATCCACTTAAGTGGGATTTATCTGAGTGGATGACTCAGATAGGAGGGGGTTAGAATAGGGCCAGGAGAAAGGAGACAGAGGATCTGGCCCGATAAAGGAAGGGGATCCTCTGGCTCCTTTTTCTGACCCTATTTTGACCTCCTCTTATCTGAGTCATCCATTTAAGTGGGATTTACCTGAATGGATGACTCAGATAGGAAGGAGCCAGAATAGGGTCATAGGAAGGAAGAAAGAAGATCTGACCCTTTAAATAAGTGGGCCGAAGCCTGAACTGGTGCCAACTGTGTTCTGTCAGGATATTATTTCCTGACTGCTGTGTCTGCACCTGACAAAAATATAAATGTCTCTGTCAATGTAACAATGCAGCCCGTACCAGTATACCAAAAACATGGCTGTCTCGTAATTTTGCTTCCATTTTTCTACCAGCTTTTACCTAAACTGAGTCCAAAAGAACTCGGAGGATTTTTTGGTGATTGTGCTTACTGGTACAAGTAAAAGGTGTAGCCAGGTAAGATCCACTGACTTTTCTATTAACACAAGTAAGATTACAGTTCCTGTCACAAGTGTTGATCAAATCCGTAAAGCTAGCATTTCAATTTTAAAGGTTAGAAGATTGATTAGTTCATAAAGTAATTTATAGGACATTGCGTCGACCAAGGCTTGCTACCAAGATGGCAGACCAAACCAAGAATATACAAAAGGATCCAAAGATTTTCAGAGTTTGAACACAACCATCCATGTGTAGTTTCTATTTCTAGCTCATTTCCAGCACCAACTTCAAGATTCATGTTGACCAATGCTATGGCATGTGATCCCACTTGGAAATAAGAGAGTAAGTCTCCCACTTGCGCCACTTGGATTCTTGTTGTCTACTTGAACTTTGAACCAGTTGTAAGGTGTTGGAGTTGGATCCATCTTTTAATAAGTTAATACGAACCGATCTATTTGAGAAAGTGCATGGGGTGGATGAACTGTTGCTGGGCAGATGATGAACAGGAAACAAAAATGCTCATAAACCCAAAAATGCTTCCTTTCTTTGTAACTTCAGTGACATAAAATAGACTAGGTCATTACATAAAAGACAAATGTTGACTATTTCACCAGTCACCAGTAACATCAACACTGCAAAGAACCAAACTTTGAAATGTGTGTCAGTCCACTCCTTCTGGGAAATTTTAGTCATGTGGAGTTTCCTGGTTGGTCTCAGTCCCGAGACTAACTTAGTTACAAGTAAAACCGAGTGAACTCACCAACCCTATTTGATCAGAAGCAAGTCCTGAATCCTCCAAAGAGGGCTTAGCTTTGGCCACAAGTTTGCCTTGACTGAGAGGACAGACCTCGTGTATTGGTTAATAAAATATTGCAGACACTTACTGCTATCAGTTAAAAAGTCTTAACTTGACGCCTCTAAGATGGATTAATTGGTGCAGATTATCTTCAATGTACTTACCAATTTAAAAGTCTTGCTTCTTATTCTCGACCTGCATATACCAGTTAAATTGAGCTGATTATCGTTAATTCATCAAATAATTTATTTAGAAGTCCAGATTCTCAGGTCATGTGGGGTTGAACATAAGGTCAGATTTTAATCTTGGGCTGCCAGCAATGAGTGATGTGTGGCCAGTGATCTAACGATGGTGCCATCCATATTTAATTGATTGTAAATGAGGTAAAACTTTACTTCCATCTATTTATACCCATCAGCTTCTTACATCTTGAATCAGTGCATAGCAGTTAGATTTGCATTTGGTTTTGCTTCTCTTTGCTCTCTATCTGCACAATGCTTCTCAAAGGAATACTGCTTCTGATAGCTGCTTTTCTTATAGTATCTTCAAGGGTATGTAGCCATCTAACTCCACCGAAAGAAAACAAGAAAGAACAAGAACACTAGCTACTTCTTGTCTTTTTGACATATGGCTCACTAACTGCTAGAACTTTTCCTTTTCCACTTGCAGGCTTCATACAATGATGAAGAATCCCACGAGATGGTAATGATAAAGGAAGTACCTTTAAGTCTTTAAATTTATATGAACCTATTAGGTGCTTCAAAGCTAAAACAAACTGACATTTGCAGGGCGTTTTCAGCAAAGTTTTGGCACCAACACAAGCACCTACACCACCATTCAAGCCACCAACTCCTTCCCCACCATTGATCAAGCCACCGACACCTTCACCAGTAACCAAGCCACCACCTTCAACACCACCTACTTTACCACCAACAGTGAAGCCACCTACTCTTCCTCCAGTTAGAACAAGAGCAGGTATCTTTCCTTCCATAGAGTAGAAGAAGAACTACTCCTCTACCATTCCTAGTCTACTACCTACGTTCTTGAAAATGAGATGCTTTTTCTTTATATCAGATTGCTTCCCACTTTGCGGAGGAAGATGCAAGTTACACTCAAGGAAGAACCTGTGTCTCAGAGCTTGCATTTCTTGCTGTGATAGGTGCAAGTGTGTACCTCCGGGAACTTACGGGAATAGGGAGATGTGTGGTAAGTGCTACACTGACATGACCACCCGTCGGAACAAGCCTAAATGTCCTTGAAAATGGAAGGTTTCTCTCTAGATAGTTAACTAGTAGGTCTGGTTGCTAAATTCTGTGTTCCAAGCCACAAGATTGGAGTGATTATGATGTGTATGTACCAGATTTGCAAATGTATGTTTCAGATATTAATATATCGTTTCATCAACTTCTTCTGTTTCGTAACTCGGCATGCTTTACATCAGCCATTTGCATTTTTTAGTTTGAAGTTGAAGAGGAGCAGAACCGTGTAAGGGAAAGGAAAACATAATGAACAGCCATAAACAGGAAGGTAGAAGAACTTGTAGGAAGTGACCG
>JANKYF010000001.1:43389605-43406236 GCA_029829435.1 Erythroxylum hondense
CGTAGCAATTCCTTTCCTGAGGACCAAAACTACGATGTGGATTGAAGAAACAAGGAAATCGACGAGTTTAAGTTAAGCGCAGGGTATGTTTGTTTAGGCTTTCAACTTTTTTATGGTGAAGTGCACAACTTTATTGCTTATCTCTCTTCTTTGAATGCTCTGTCTTTTCTCTTCCCCACCTTTCCCGCTTCTTTTTGGGTTTTACATTTCTACCCCCTGTTCTCTTTCAACTACCCCTGTCCTTGGCCTTTGACCTTACGCATTTTAGTCTTTTCCAAGATCCCTCTTCGGACATTAGACGTTCACCCTTGCCATAGAATCATCTCTATCGTTGGGATTCTTTCCCCCCTTGCAGTAGACGGTGGCTGCTGGTTGTCTGCCAGCTTCGAGTGAGTTGGAGGAAGGCGAGATCCTGGAGAAATCACCGGTTGGGAGTGGTGCTTGGTGTGACAAGGTGGGCAAACTGAAGAATGTCGGTAAACTTCATTTTTACCCTAATGCTCTTCATAATGGGATAGTGTCCCCTCCGGTGGAGTTGTTGCAAGTTGGAGCTCGAGCCTAGTCTAATGCTTTGGTGGGATTCTTCTAGTCCAAGAGAATCGCATTCCCGGTGGTCAATGCATAGCCACGCGGACGATGGGGGAAAAAGGGCTTTGAAAAGGCTATGCTCCGAGGAGATGGGTCGGTTCTTTTCAAGTTCTCTCCGAATTCAAATCTTGGGGAAATTCTGGAATTAGGGTCCTGGCATATTGGGGATCAACCTCTATTTCTTCGGCAGTGGAGACCAGGTATGGGTGTGGACAGGGGAGCCATCGATGCTATTCTGCTTTAGGTCCAGTTTCATGATTTACCGATGGAATATTGGACAATTGAGGGTTTGAGTCATTTGGCTAGTAGGTTAGGCAAGCCCCTTTGTATAGATGCGCAGACAGCTGCGATGGACTGAAAAGGCTATGCCAATATTTGTATTAAGGTTCCAAAAGCTGTTGAGTTGCCTGATAGTTTGTCCATTAAAAGACTTAGTGAGAATGGGGAGCTTCTTTGTGATCGTATTTCGGTGTCCTATCCATGGAAGTCTAATGTGATCGGACGACAGTGGGTTGCCACGGGGAGAGTGTTTAAATCTGGTTGGCATGACGATTTGGTCCGAGAAGATAGGACCAAGGAGGGGCAGGTTCGGCCTCAAGGGAGCCATTGTCTGGGTCAGGGTATTGTGGATTTGCGGTGGGCGGGGTGACCTGGTGACGTGATCAATAGTTGTGAGTCTAGCGCTGGTGCTCCTGAGTTCATTAAGCAGTCATCTCAGAGTAGGTCTCCTAATCTGTCTCCGAAAGGTATCGGGTTAAGCGGTGCTAGTGTTGTAGTACAAGAGACTCTGGGGGAGATTAACAGCTCTCCTCCTTCTTGCGTACAAACTCCAATGGCCGTAAGAGAGGGTCTACTCAATGGTGATAGTGAGGAACGATTGGAGGGTGAAACTCAACAAGAGGCTGAGGCCAATCTGGTGTTAGCTGAACCTAGTCCAAGTGTTGGGATTGAGGTTGGGATGGAATTAGTGTCGAGGGAGCTCAGTCCGCCTTCAGGTGAGATTGTTAAAAAAACTACTGCTAAGAAGAAAGCAAAGAAGAAAAAACACAAAGGGGTGATGTCCCCAGAGTGCCTTTTTTAACATGACGTTTTTAGTTTGGAATACGAGGGGGCTGAACGCTCCCCAAAAAAAACTGATGGTCAAGCAGGTAGTTGCAGATACTCACCCTTTTTTGGTAGGACTTCTTGAAACGAAAATAAAAGCTACTTCGGATCGTAGGGACTTAGGTTTTTTGGGGCCTCAATGGAGCTTCATCTCCAATCATGCTCATCACTATAATGGGAGGATTTTGTGTTGGTATAATGAGCATAAAGTGGCAGTGCAAGTACTAAAGATGGGAGACCAGTTCATAAATATACAGTGTAAGATTTTCGGCAAGGGATTCGTTTTGGTCACTTTAGTTTATGCCTCTAACTTTGCCTTTCAACGGTCTGCACTATGGAGTGAGCTACAGGAATTTTAGCTTGGTTTACAAGAGCCGTGGCTAGTCGCAGGGGATTTTAACTGCTACCACAATTCGATGGAGGTTGAAGGCGGAGTGGCTTTTCACGGTGGAGCAGGTAGAGAGCTTCAGCACCTTTTTTTGCAAATTGATCTTGTTGATCTTAGAGGTAGGGGTAGGTGGTACACTTGGGAGAATAAACAGAAAGGTAACTTGTAAATTCAGAAAAAGTTGGATCGGACATTGGTCAACCAGCATTGGCTTCGTACTTTTCTGAATGACTTAGCGGTGTTTGGTGAACCTGGATTTTTAGATCATTCTCCTATCATTATTCAGCATCCTAGTGATGGCCGCAGGGCTCGGGCTCCCTTCAGATTCTTTATTGACTTGCTTCAGGTGGAGGGTTTTATAGAAATGCTTATGCAGGTTTGGCATAATGAAGTTTAGGGGTACAAAGCATTCCAGTTGATGCAAAAGTTGAGATTGGCCAAACAAGCAATAAAGGAGTTTAGTATTAGGCGTACTCGGGACATTCACGAGTTGGGTAGTAGGTTGGCTGAAGTACAGAAGAATTGCTACCTTGAGCTCAGAATGATCAACTTAGAGCACTGGAGGTTAAGAGCTTATATAAGTATCAGGAGGCGCTAAAGCTGGCCGATTCTATTGCGCATCAAAAATCACGACAAACTTGGCTTAAGGAGGGCGATTGCAATACTAAATTTTTTCATGTTGCCATTTTGGGTCGTCGCAATATCAATACCATTACTGAGCTGATAGATGAAGCTGGTCATATGGTGAGAGGGCAGGAATTAGTGTCAGCTCAAGTTAGGGAGTTCTATGTTCAACTTATGGGCACCAATGTTACGTCGGAGAATGGATTTGGAGTTCGCGATGTGCTGAATTTTTCACTCAGCCGGGAACACACGGATATGCTTATTGCCCCTTTCACTGCCCTTTAAAGTGAAGGAGTCTTTATTTCAGATGCATAGTTCCAAATCACCTGGCCCGGATGGCTTTTCGACTAAAATTTTTCAACATACCTAGAATATCACCAGGCAATTGTTCACAGAAGCGGTTCTTGAATTTTTTTCTTCGGGGATGATGCTGAAAAAAATTAATTCCACCTACATTTGTCTCATACCTAAGAAGGAGCGACCTGACCGAGTTACAAACTTCCGTCCGATCCCTTGTTGCAATATGGTCTACAAGGTGATTCCGTCTCTTTTGGCAGAGCATTTGAAGGGTATTTTGTCTGAGATTGTCAGTTATGCTCAAGGAGCATTTCTTCCTTCACGCAGCATTGGGGATCATATTCTGTTGTTGCAAGAATTGTTGGGGGATTATCATTATGGAAAGAAGGTAGATAGTTGTGCTCTAAAGATAGATTTGTTCAAGGCTTATGACACGATTGGCTAGAGATATTTGACAGATTGTATGCTAGGGATTGGTCTCCCGCCCCTATTTTGCAAATGGATAGAGCAGTGTATCCACACTCCCTCTCTCAGTGTCTTGATCAACGGTGTTTCGACGAAACCTTTCAGGATTCATAGAGGGATCCGGCAAGGGGACCCTCTCTCCCTTTATCTGTTCACTCTAGCTATGGAAGGTTTATCTAGGCTATTATGTAAATTGACTCAATGCAATGGGCTCTTCCAATATCATCATCGAAGTCGGAAGCTGCAGATGTCTCATCTATTATATGCGGATGATGTGATTTTGCTTTGTAAGGCTGACCCTCAGGTGATTAATAGGATGCTAAACTTGATGGAAACCTTTTCTCGGTGGTCGGGCATGAGAATGAATGTCCAGAAGAGTGGCATCTATGTTTCTTCCGATGTAATTAATAAGGAGCAACTTAGTAGGATGGCGGGGTTGCCTCTCCAAGCACATCTGTTTAGATATCTAGGAGTGCCGATTAGATCGGGTAAACCAAAGTATTCGGATTTTTTTGGATTTTCTGCCTTTGTTAGAAAAATTGAGAAATCGCATTAATGCCTGGCAAAATCGCTTTCTCTCTTTTGCTGCGAGAGTTACCTTAATTGTTGCAGTGTTGAACAATATGCATATCCATTGGGCGGCCTATGTTATTATCCCTAAAAGAGTCATAAAAGAAATGGAACCAATTTGGAAAGCCTTCCTATAGACGGGTAAGCATGGAAATTACAAAGGGGCTAAAGTCAAATGGAGTGATATCGTTGTGCCCAAAAAGCAAGGGGGTTTGGGAATAATTTCTATCACTCAGATGCAGCGAGTGTTGATGCTGAAGCGTATTTGGCGGCTATTTGCGGATAGGAAAGCCATGTGGGTCAAATGGGTGCAGACTTATTGCCTCAGTGGACAAAGTTTTAGGTAACTTCCAACGAAGTTTGACTATTGTTGGATATTTAAAAGTGTGCTACAAATCCATGAGCTGGTTTACCCTTACATTAATTGGCAAATTGGGCATGGTGAAGGGGTAAGCTTCTGGTATGATAATTGGCATGGATCTAGCCCTCTTTAGCTGAGAACTGACTTCTCTGGTTTTAGAAATCAATTTCCCAAAGAGGCATCAGTAGCTTGGGTGGTTCGGTGGAGGGCTCAAATGCTAAATTGTACATTCGGCCATATCCTCTATCAATACATTGATGGTGTTATGCTCGGGGCTGAGCAGGATAAACAGTTGTGGTCTATTAACAATGGTGGGGTTTTCATAACTAAATCAGCCCATGACATAGGTAGAGGGAGGCAGGAGGAGGTAAGTTAGGCTGAGGTGGTATGGCACTAGGTTGTTTGTCCTAGAGCGGTGTTTATAGTGTGGTTGGCGATTAAAAACAGGCTGCGTACGAAAAATAGGTGGTTTGGTAGATTTGACCCTATTTGTGTGCTTTGTAATAAAGTTGATGAGTGTTGGGACCATTTGTTTTTTGAATGTGTGTATTTCAAAAAAGTTTGGAGCCGCATTGTGCATCTGATTGGTCTTTTTCTACCCTTTTATGAGTGGAGTGAGGTATTAGCTCTCATAACCAAGGAAACCCGAGCTGGGCGGACAGAAGGTCTCATAATCCAGACGTCATTTCAGCTAGTGATATGCCATTTATGGAGGGATAGGAATCGTAAGATATATAAGCAGCAGGTGAGACAAAAATATGAATTAGCAAATTCCATTGTTAATGTGATTAGAGAGGTTTTTATTACATCCGGAAAGCAAGAAGGCATGAGTTTGGATATGTGTAGGCGTTGGCACTTGTAGTTGTTGGGGTTGCTTTTGGGCCGTCCATTGGCAGAGGTTATCTAGGAATGCCTCTCTTTTGTGATTCTATCTAGTTTCTTCTCCTTTTCTTAGGATTGTATAGTGTAGTTTTCTAACGTTTTGAGCAATATATTCTCTTTAAATTTCAAAAAAAAAAAAAGTTAAGTGCAGGGTGGATGGACTAGTGAAGGACGTGAAATGGTTGAAGGGTAGAGGTAAGAGAGAAGAAATTTGACAGGCTGAGGGGTTGCATACAATCAGCTTGGAATGATTTTGACAGGGAGATTACAAGTATCCAAGAAGTAGAAGAAAGCCCTACCAAAACAACTCCACCTGCTAAGACTAGGAAACGCAAGAAGCCGTCAGAAGGGGACATTGGAGGAGGAGCTGGCAACCAAGCATTTTCATAGCTTCTTCCTATAGACATTTATGTATAACACATCTATTTGAATTTATTTTCTTTCTATGTTACCAAAATTTTGTTGATGATACGTAAATTGGATTAGCTCTTGATTATCAAAACATGACTGGGATATACTTCTATACTACTCTCTCAGCGTGGTAGTTTAGGCAGTCAAAAGTGAAATTTCCTACAAAATTTATCCAAGTTAATCTTGGAATATGCCGCAATGGAAAATTTATATATTTTAAATTATTTAGTCTCAGGAAGTTAGTCTAGACAATGGCATTGCTACTTCCAAATGGATTAATTATTCTCTATGAAAAGGTTGCAGAACTATTACCAGGTAAAATAGTTCTGTCCAATTTCGATAGAGTACATTAAAAAGTTACACCAATCTTCAGAAACGTAATCTACACATTTTGTAGCCTTTCCACTAGCTCCAGGTAACAACGGGACCCGAGCCCGATTTGGAGAGCCCGAATTTTGACTATTCTAAGCTAAACGTAATCATTTTGTTCAAAACGATGTCGTCTTATACCTTTAACTAAAAAACACAAAAAAAATTAGTACGATCAAATCGCCTGTGCTGTGGGATGGGGTTTGTTCTTGTTGCCTCGGCGCATCTCGGTTTCTCACTCAGAGGCCTGGGGAGAAAAGTATGCTTATTGGGCTGGAAGAGTACTTGTGCATATAGGTTGAGCGAACCACGTCACGAAGGAGACCAGATTGTTGCCCAATGAACCAAACGCCTGCAAATATAGATATCACAGCGATAGGGATTGCAGTTCATAGTAGTCCACTTTTGAAGATGATGAAAATGGCTGCAATGTAAGCAACCATCATTGCTACCACTGAAATGAAAAACCTTCTGAGTCTTTGAATCAACTTGCTAGGCAGCTTCTACTTTAAATCGTTTAGAGCGTAGCGAGAACTGAGAATTGACAGGTAGTTCAACACGGCAGAGACTGAAAATGTCAGCGATGTTGAATCAGCTATGGCGAAATCTTGGAACTGAGCGCCGTGCAGAAAAATTGGATTTCCGGCTTGATTACTGCCGCCGGGTAAAGTGAAAACCGCCTCAAAAACGACCGTGGCTATAAGGGTGGCAATAACCATGCACGAATTTGCAGTATCTCTCATCCATTTCCATCCCTCATTTATTATATCCTTGTGCTCGATCAGAAATACTTCTTCAGGCGTTTGTTTGTCCAGATTTTTGGCTTCAACATAGCTTTTGTTTACAACTTTCTCAACTTCCTGCAAGGAATTTGTGGCCAGTGAGTAATTACTATGAAAACAAGCAATAATCATTCTTTCTTTCTAAATGTAGTTATCTTATATTCACCTCAAACCACAGAAGGTCATGTTGTAGTTGAAGAATAGCCCCTGGAATAGCATCTAATCTTTTTTTTGGTGACAACTTTGCAGCTAAATGCAGCAGATTGTTCTTCTTATTATCTTTAATTGCAGCGACCAAACTCTTAGCTGAGCCTATCTCATGTATCAATTTGAAGACATCTTCATGGCGGTGCAAAACAGCAATATGAAATATACTGCAATTCTTCTCATCAACTTTAATCACTAATTCAGGATACGTGCGAATGAGTAGGGTCAGTAACTCATAGTTTCCTTTTCTTGCAGCCTTGAATGTTAGTAAAGTTGATCTATTTACTTCAAATTCTATCCTGTGATCATTCAATTGAACGTTTTCCCATAGGAGATTGAGAAGCTGAGATGCTTCACTGGGAAGAGGATTACTCTTCCGATGTGCGCCACAGCCTGAAACCAAATAATTATATTCAGCCACACTAAATATTAATCCGAACTCCAGTTGAGGTCAGAGAACTGACATAACAGGTTGAAGCATTTGGCCGGAGCTTGGCCAATTTTCTTTCGAGCTAATGCATCCAATGCTGTTTTTTGTTTCCCATCTCGATCAACGGCTAAAGCTTTGTGTTTTTTGACCATTTTTAACGCAACATCTGGAAAGAAGCATTGATCAAATTTCAGATAATTCTACAGACCATTGAACTAGTAATCATAAAGATGCAGAGTACTACTCACCATAAATATCATTTTCTATCAGGGTGACCAGTAAATCTATGCGTTCATGATCTGTCAATTCTTCATCTGAGGTTCGATCATATAGGTAGGACACCATTTTTTTGTGTCCCAACAAAGCTGCCACATTGATTGGCAACATTTCTTTAATTCCTCTGATATTGACCAAATCCTCGACCTCTTTTAGCATTTCTTTAGCCAATTCGACGTTCCCAGAAGTGGCTGCATTGCAAAAAGCTGTGTTGCCTAACTTATCTCGAGCTTTTATGGCTTCTTTACTCATTAGCTTGATTAGATTTCGCACAAAATCAGTTTGACCTTCAGAGACTGCAACGTGAAGAGCAGTCTCACCTCGCTCGTTGATACTGTGGTTAATTATTTCCTTTCGCTTTTTAGTTTCACAAATCTCTTTAACAATGTCCCAATTGCCTTGCCATGCAGCTCGATGCAACTCGAAGTGCATTGCTGCCCTTTGCGAAATAATTAAATCAAAACTATTAGACAATGCTTACTTGTTGGTAGCTGTGTGGCTAAAAGAGATCAAATGAATGAAAATAGGAAAGACATGTTACAAGTAGATCCTTTTTTTACTTTTTGCATTCTTAAGACTTTTTTTTGGTTTAAGGAACGAGGCGTAAGCCTAAATAAGAAAACTACAGATGAGTGACACAAGGGAGGAATACCCAACTGAATCTTTAGCTATTGTTAGAAATATTCTATTAATATGGATAATTTTAATATTTAAATTCTAGATATCAATTATGTATATATTAATAATTATTTGGTGACATGTAACGAAAAATAAACAAGAAATTTTTATATAAAAAGCAAAATAATTTTTTCCTATCCAATCATATCTTCCCCAAGACGAAGGATTTCTTTATATAATTAAATTCTGAATTGATAGTGACATCAACTAACTTATTTCGTCAAGATCAAGCTCTTTACCTTTTTCTTCTTGGAATCTTCGGCTGCCTGTTTGGGCGTCCTCTGTCAACAACATTAGTCTTCAGATTAACGATTATTCACTAAGACAGCTTAATATTTATTAGAGCTTATATTTGCTATCAAATATAATGAGTTATATTCCATAATTATTGTATGGGCTTATCAGTTATCACACTTATGCTAATAAGCCAAAACTCACCTTGATGCTTCATCGCTGTACTCGGAATCTGTTTCAACTCCATATCTTGGGCGTCTAATAAGATCAGCATCCTCAGTTTCATCATTTCCTTGTTCGATTTCACTGAGTGCAGTAGCTGCCAGTTTTTTAAGTCAATGATAAGCTAGACACAAGGTCCTCGAAATCAACTAGATTTATGATAAATAAGCTTTCATCAACTCAAACTTACTAAATTCTTGACATTCTCCAAGTTCAATTTCACCATCCCGCGTTTCTTCTTCCATTTCACTCCCAGTTCTCAAAGTTGCAGAAGCTGAAAAAAGTTCAGAAATCTGATAATATAATTAAACAAAGGACTCAAAAAGCCAAACTATCGTGAACTTTAGATACATTTCAGAATGTTACTTGGAGACAAAATTATGAAAAAACCACAGTGCAAGTAGGGACAGAGTTCTGACATAACAGGACGTGCTGTAATTAAAGCGTATCTACTCGATATTTAAGAGTCGATTTCCTTCCATGGGATCAAATGTTCTATCGCAATTACCTAGTATCAATCTTGTGCCACTCATCAACAACCACAGATTTTAGTGAGTCCCACATAATGACAATAGTCAGTTACGAAAATAAAATATTGAAAACTCATAAATAACATTATTTATAGGACATAAAAAATAATTTTATGCGAATATAATAAGAAACCTTCTTTCCTGTAAAGATTTTATTTTATTTGTACTCGTTGACTGACTTATAAACAGGGTCTACTACTATAGATAAATGCAGGAAAAGTAAAAGGAAAGGAAAGCAATAATTTTAAAATTGGATCGAACTCCTCCGTTTAATCAAAATAAATATAAGGTTGGTAAAATTTTTGGTAATGATACACAAGGTCCTCGAAATCAACAACATTAGTCTTCAGATTAACTATTATTCACTAAGAGATAGCTTAATATTTATTAGAGCTTATATTTGTTATCAAATATAATGAGATATATTCCATAATTATTGTACGGACTTATCAGTTATCACACTTATGCTAATAAGCCAAAACTCACCTGATGCTTGAACGCTGTACTCGATTTCTGTTTCAACTCCGGCTTGATATCTTTGGCTTCTAATAAGATCAGCATCCTCAGTTTCATCATATCCTAGCTCGATTTCATTGATTGCAGTGGCTGTCAGTTTAATAAGGTAATGATATGATGAGTTTTTATTATTAGCTGATAGCGGTTATTTTTCAGTTAGTTAGTTAGTTAGTTATCAAGGTTAGCTGGTAGTCTTCGTATAGACGATATTCTTGTATAAATAACTAAAACGATGTACAGTGAAAGAGTGGAATATACACAGAAAGTTTTCACAATTTTTCTACTTTATATTTGTTCATGGTATCAGAGCAGTGGAAAGATCTTAAACACGATTGAACGAAGAGAATGAGAACCCGTTTTCCTGGTTCTGATGAGCCACAGGATGATTGTTTACAGCTGTATAGCTCTGATCATCCTGGTATGATGCTTGTTACTGCACCATTAACTGATGTAAATTTCTATTCTTGGAGGATTTCTGTTCGGAATTCTCTAGAGGCTAGGGATAAGCTAGGGTTTGTGGATGGAACTATCTCGCCTCCTAATGATGACGCGCGATACAGACGTTGGAGGAAAGTTGATTGTATGGTTAAGCAATGGATTCTGAATTCCATTTCCAAGGAGATCTCTGAATCGTATATTACCTGTGGTTCTTTTAAAGCCCTATGGGATAAACTTGAAGAGGTTTACGGAGAAAGCAATCTACCACAGCTTTTCCAAGTGCAACGGGAGATTAATTCCATCGAACAAAGTAACTCTTCTATTACTGCTTATTACAACAAGATTAATAAATATTGGGATGAGTTGGGGCAGCTTATGCCAATACCGGCATGTAGTTGTCATGGTTGTCATTGTGGTGTTCACAAGAAGTTAATGGAGATGAAGGGTGCGAACAGATTGATTCAATTCTTGATGGGATTGAATTCCTCCTATGATCATATTCGTAGCCAAATCTTGGCACAAGATCCGCCTCCTTCTGTCAGTAAAGCTTATTCACTTGTCCTGCGGATTGAAAAGCAGAGGCAGGTACATATGTTTACTGAAGATGCCAGCGTTATTGCTATGTTGATAAAGGGTGATCATGGAAGCAAGAAGGGAACTTTGTCCTTCGAGAGTATGGTTAAAAATGGTCATCGTAAGAGAGATTATAAAAGAAAGGAGGATAAGCATTGTGATTTTTGTAACTTGGATGGTCATGAGAGGGACACGTGCTTCAAATTGCACGGATATCCCGACTGGTATACCGAGTTGAGGAGTAAGCGAGATAATATGAAGAAGGGGCACTCAAAAGGAAAGTTTGTGCATATGGTCGATACTATTGCACAAGGTGCAGAAGCTGGGTCTGATTTTTCGAGTAATTCCTCGTCAATTTCTGCGTTAGTTCAACAAGAACTCACGAAATTGTTGAAAGAAAAGCAGTTTGGTGATTCTCATTTTCTTCATCTGGTGCAAAACGAGTTTGCAGGTATGTCCGTTCTAAATCCTGCTATTCAGTCTATTAAGCATTCTGACACTTGGATTGTAGACTCTGGTGCTACTTCTCATATTTGCTCCAGTAAGGAGTTGTTCCATTCGTTGGTTCCTGTTGAGACAATTACGAAGTTATTTTTACCTAATGGTGAAGTTAGTGAGGTATTGTATAATGGAGACATATTTTTGAGTGATCAGGTGATCTTGACGTCAGTCTTATATGTTCCCACTTTCAACCATAATCTCATTTCGGTCAACAAATTAGCCAAGCACTCCTCTTTCAATGTTCTGTTTTCCACTAAACATTGTTTGTTACAGGACCAGAAGACTGAGCAGACGATGGCCATAGGGAGAGTTTTTAGGAATTTGTATTTTCTTGACGCTAATTCTTTTCTGAGTACTATCTCAGTTTGTACGGATTCATGTGATCCCCATCCGTGTCTTGATGTTGTAGATGAGAAAGTTTGTACTGTTAATAATCGATCTGATGCCAGTGTTTTGTGGCATTCTAGATTGGGTCACCCGTCTGATATTGTAATGAAGCATATTGCTGAATGTAGTGGTTCTGTTAACGTCAAATTTTTTTGTGAGATTTGTCCTCTGTCTAAGCAAGTTCGGAATTTTTTTCCTATTAGTCATTCCAGGGCCGATGCTAACTTTGAATTGTTACATGTTGATATTTGGGGTCCTTATAAGGAGGCGTCTATCTGTGGGGCGCATTATTTTTTAACGATCGTTGATGATCGCAGTAGGTGTACTTGGGTGTTTTTGATGAAGCATAAGTCACAAGCATGCGGTTTTTTGGAAAGATTTCTTTTATTTGTTGAAAAGCAGTATACTGGACTTGTGAAGGTCATACGGACAGATAATGGGGCTGAATTTTTGAGTCATCAGTCTCAAGCTTTGTTCCAGAAAAAGGGTATTGCTCATCATAAGACTTGCGTCTATACTCCACAACAGAATGGTGTTGTGGAACGAAAGCATCGTCATATTCTTCAGGTGGCGCGGGCTTTGATGTTTCAGTCTGGGCTTCCGAAACGTTTTTGGGGATACTGTATTCTACATGCTGTTTACCTTCTTAATCGTTTGCCGAGTAAGGTTCTTCGTTGGATTTCCCCTTATGAGGTACTTTCGGGCAAGTCGCCTGATTACTATGCTCTTCGTTGTTTTGGTTGTCTTTGTTTTGCTGCAAATACTGGTCCGCACAAAGATAAGTTTGATTCAAGAGCTTTCCGGAGTATTTTTCTTGGTTATTCTCCGGGTCAGAAAGGTTATCGGCTTTATGATTTACAAACGGAACGATGTTTTGTATCCAGAGATGTTTGTTTTCAGGAGGATGTTTATCCTTTCAAGCGTTTTATTGATGATTCTTCTGATCGGCGTTCTGCTACTTTACCATCACCAATGCCGGATACTTGTTCTTTTCCATTTATCTCTGATGACTTTGTTGCTTCTCCGGAGGATGATGGCCCTTCCTCGCTCGTCTCTGCTGGATCCTCTTTGGGTCAGACTGCTGCTAGGGTTTCGGCCCAACCGGGTGTTATTGAGCCCGTTTGTCCTAACCCGAATTCCTCTTTTATTTCCGAGCTTCCTTGTCGGCGCAGTGGTCGTTCTCGCCATCCCCCTTCTTGGCTCAATGATTTTGTTTATCATTTTCACCATCGACCTGCGTATTTGCCTTCTTCCGATTTGTCGTCTTCTTCTTATACACCTAATACTTTTCCCTTTCTTGTGAACCCTAATTTCAGTTCTTCTTATGTCGATTTTCTTGCTAATGTTTCCACTGTTTGTGAACCTACTTCCTATTTCCATGCTAGCAAGGATCCTAATTGGGTTGCGGCTATGGATACTGAGCTCGCCGCACTTGAAGCTAACGGCACCTGGGAGCTTGTTCCGTTACCGGAAGGAAAGAGGGCGATCGGTTCTAAATGGGTATACAAGGTGAAGTTAAAGCCGAATGGGGAGGTTGATCGGTTTAAGGCACGCTTGGTGGCTAAGGGCTACAATCAAGTTGCAGGCCTCGATTTCCACGATAGTTTTTCCCCTGTGGCTAAGGTTGTCACGGTGCGAATTTTATTTGCTCTTGTCGCTGCTAAACGGTGGCCTTTGCACCAGCTTGATATAAATAATGCTTTTCTCCATGGGCATTTGGACGAGGATGTTTTTATGCTTCCTCCTGAGGGATATCAGTCGGCTGGCCACAATGTTGTTTGTAAGTTGAAGAAGTCGCTTTATGGTTTGAAGCAGGCCTCTCGCCAGTGGAATGCTGAGCTTACTTCTAAGCTTCAATCTTACGGTTTTAAGCAATCTCCTAATGATCACTGCCTGTTTACTTTGAAAACTTCTTCTTGTTTTTTAATTTTGTTGGTTTACGTTGATGATATGCTGATCACTGGTGACTCTATTGCTGACATCCAGAAAGTTAAATTGTTTTTGGATACTGTTTTTACGATTAAGGATCTACAGCATGCGAAATATTTTTTGGGTCTTGAAATTGCAAGGTCTTCTGGCGGTATGTACATTAATCAGCGAAAATATGTATTGGATTTGGTTGCTGATGCAGGTTTGATGGGTTGTAAGCCTGCTGCTACTCCGCTTCCGAAAGGTTTAGTCTTGACTGCTGGTTCTGGCCTGCCCCTTGCGGATCCGCAGCCTTATCGCCAGCTCGTTGGAAGATTGTTGTATTTGGGCTATACTCGTCCTGATATAACTTTCGCGGTTCATCAGCTAAGTCAGTTTGTTCATGCTCCCACGGTGGTTCATTGGCAGGCTGCTCAGCATGTTTTGAGGTATTTAAAAGGGTGTCCTTCTTTGGGGTTGTTCTATTCTGTGAACTCTACATTTCAACTTTCTGCTTATTGTGATGCTGATTGGGCGGCTTGCCCGGATTCCCGTCGTTCTGTTTCTGGTTTTTGTGTGTTTCTGGGATCTTCGTTAATTTCTTGGAAATCAAAGAAGCAGACCACTGTATCTAGATCGTCTGCTGAGGCTGAGTATCGTAGTATGGGTTCTCTTGTCTGTGAACTCTTGTGGCTTTCCTATATTCTACGTGATTTTTTTATTCCAGTTTCTCTTCCTATTTCTATGAAGTGTGACAATCAGGCTGCTCTTCACATTGCTGCTAATCCAGTGTTTCACGAGAGGACAAAACACCTTGACATCGATTGTCATATTGTTCGGGATCAGCTACGACGTGGTTTTATTTCTCTATCTCACACTTCCTCTGCTACTCAATTGGCTGATCTCTTCACGAAGTCTCTTTCCTCCCCTGTTTTTGCTTCTTTTCTTGCCAAGTTGGGCTTGTTCGATTTCTTACGAGCTCCAACTTGAGGGGGGGATGATGAATTTTATTATTTGTAGATAGCGGTTATTTTCAGTTAATTAGTTAGTTAGTTATCAAGGTTAGCTGATAGTATTTGACTAGGTGATATTCTTGTATAAATAGATGAGATGATGTACAGTGAAGGGTGTGGAATATACACAGAAAGTTTTCACAATTTTTCTACTTTACATTTGTTCAGCTTGCACAAGTGACAAGTCAATCACTCCTCTCCTCCATTAAACAAGTCGTCATCCCACCGCAACACCACTGATTTAAAGGGTGTTAATTGTTAAACCAAAAACACGATCTAGTGCTTAAATTTCGTGTTTTTAAAGGATTCTTCTCAAGCTAATGCACGTATAAAGATTTAACCACCATTTCCAGAGAGATGATTGCTTCGACTTGGTTGTTTTTGGCATGGATCAGTCACACTTTAACCATGTCAACGGCTGCGTTTGAAATGAAAACTTCGCTAATTCTGGAACGACAAGCTCTGCTGGAGAGTGAGTGGTGGGCAGACTGCATAAGCCACAATGTCTGCGTCGTCAACAGCAGCACCAGCAGTCATTGCACATGGTCAGGCGTAGTTTGTGACTATACTAGAAGCGTTGTTGGGATTGATTATTTTAATAGAATGATTATTGGAGACAAGTTCAAGAAGATGAACTTTTCTTGCTTGCAAAACCTTGCTCGTCTTAATCTTGAGAGGCAAGGTCTCACCGGGCAAATTCCTTCCAATATCGGAACTCTTTCAAAACTTACTTATCTTGACTTGTCTGACAATTCCCTCACAGGTATGGTTAACTATTTCAATCTTTCAACTTTCAAACACTATTATATCTCCGTACGATTGATTTATAAATGTTCAAGAAACGTTAGAATTGACAATTTTAATTTTTTCAAATTATCTTCAAACTATTTATCATTTTTTAGTACTATAAAACTTGTAGGACCAATCCCAGAAGAAGTTGGAAACTTGAGTTCTCTGCTCTACATGTACCTAGAAAACAACGAATTATGTGGTAATATCCCTCCCCAACTTCGCCAGTTAAGTCAATTACAAGAAATGTTTCTACACGGGAATAACTTTAGTGGGCAAATTCCTTCCAATGTCGGAGCTCTTTCAAATCTTATGCATCTTGACTTGAGCTACAACAATCTAAACGGAACCATTCCTGATTTTTCTTCCCGGTTGGAGGAGTATAATTTCTCTTACAACTCTTTCGAGGGTAAAATACCTTGTAACTTCAGGTTCAATGATCCTTCTGCATTTTTGGGCAACAAAGGTTTATTGATGGCAGAAATAAATGTTCCTTGCTCACCACCCTCCATTGATAGCTCCATAGAACCACGAAGAAGCAAAGAACCACTAAGAAGCAGAGAAGTGCTCTATATTGGTCTTCCCATCGGTGTGTTCATAGCGTTCCCAATACTCTGGTGCATGTTTGTCTTGTGGCGTCGAAATACCATGAAGAATTGCTCGCAAGAATCTAAGGCACTGAAGAATGGAGACCTATTCTCGATTTGGAACTACGACGGAAGGATCGCTTTCCAAGACATCCTTGATGCAACTGATAATTTCGACATCAGCTATTGCATTGGAACTGGTGGCTACGGCAGTGTTTACAAGGCCCAACTTCCGAGTGGCAAAGTGGTTGCAATTAAGAAACTCCACGGTTTAGAATCTGAAGAACCAGCTTTCGACGAGTGTTTCAGGAACGAGGTGAAGATTCTGACAGAAATTCGTCACAAAAACATAGTGAAGCTACACGGGTTCTGTTTGCATAGGCGATCCATGTTCTTGGTATACGAGTACATGGAAAAAGGAAGTTTGTTTTACGCTCTCAGAACCGATTCTCTAGCTGTGGAGTTAGGTTGGAGAAAAAGGGTTAAAATCATCCAAGGCGT
>JANKYF010000001.1:44039692-44050148 GCA_029829435.1 Erythroxylum hondense
TTATTAATAATAAATATTTTCATTACAAAACTGTAACTGAAGAAGATAAAGTTACATGTAAATACACTTGCTTTCCAAGGCACTATATTTACATAACTCTAACGGTTTATTGTAGCTACAAAGGCTTGTAAGGAGTTGCTGTGGATGAAAACCTTTCTTCTTGAGCTTGGTTTCAAGCAGGACCGGTATGTGCTATTTTGTGACAACCAGAGTGTCATTCATCTTGGTAAGAATGCTAGTTTCTATGCAAGGTCGAAGCACATTGATGTTAGGTATCATTGGATATGAGATGTGGTGAATTTTAAGTTGCTAGAGCTAGAGAAGGTTCATACAGAAGATATTGGTGTTGACATGATGATTAAAGCGTTGCCGAAGGAGAAGCTTGAGACTTGTTGCTTGATGGTTGTGATGGCTAGATCCTCCACTTAGTCGTGAAGGGGAGATTTGTTGGGTTTTGGTCGCTTCTAAGTGGAGCCTATAGCCTAAGTATAAAAGGGTGTTTTTAACCCTTAATAGGTTAAGAGAGGAGAGGTTCAACTGGAAGAGAAAAGAGAGGGAAAAGAGAAAAGAGAAGATTTTTTGTTTTTTTTTTCAGTATTGCGCAGTCTTCTTCTAACCTTCGATCGCATGGTGACGTCTTGTCGGATCGACATGAAATTTTAACCAAAGATTCCTCTCTCATTGTTTTTCATTCTGAACGATGGAGATTGGATTTGAAGGTCTCCAAGATGCCCTGATCTTCAGTCAAAATTGTTGTCAGATTCTCATGGTGATATTATTCTCAACTCTTTGATTCTTTCATCTTGTTGATGATTATTGTTGTATCTTGAGTTGAGAGGTAACTCTAGTTATATCTACAGGTAAAAAAAACCTCTTTGTAACTTGATTGATAATTGTGAAGTTTTTCTTTACTGGACTAGGCCCCTTGGTTTTTCCTTTTGGTTTTGGTTACTTTGTTTCCGCTGTATGACCAACTCCTCCTTTCCTAATACAATGCCAGGCACTGGTTCTGGCACCTACTAGGGAGGTTACACAGCAGATTGAGAAAGTTATGCGAGCCTTTGGTGATTACCTTAATGTGAAGGTTCAAGCTTGAGTAAGTGGGACAAGTGTGCATGAACTAGCGTATCCTTCAAGCTGGTGTACATGTTGTTGTTGGCACTCCTAGTCGTGTATTTGACATGTTAAGAAGGTAGTCACTTCTTCCATATCATATTAAGATGTTTGTATTGGATGAAGTTGATGAGATGCTTTCACTTGGTCTTAAAGATCAGGTTTTACATCAATTTCAATGTAATCTCTGAATCTGCCACATTTTGTTTCAACTAATCACAGTTATTTTGTTGCCAGATCTATGATATTTTTCAGTTGCTACCTGCAAAAGTTCAAATTGGTGTGTTCTCGGCTACTATGCCTCCTGAAGCTCTCGAGATCATGAGGAATTTCATGAACAAGCCAGTTAGGATCTTGGTCAAGCGTGATGAACTTACATTTGAAGGTATCAAGCAGTTTTACGTCAATGTGGAGAGGGAAGACTGGAAGCTTGAAACACTTTGTGATCTCTGTGAGACCTTAGCCATTACCTAAAGTGTCATTTTTGTCAACACAAGGCACAAGGTCGACTGGCTAACTGATAAGATGTGAAGCCGTGATCATACAGTCTCAGCTACTCATGAAGATATGGGCCAAAACACTCGTGATATAATCATGCGTGAGTTCTGTTCTGGTTCTTCTCGCATCCTTATCACAACAGACCTTTTGGCTCGTGGTATTGATCTGCATCAAGTATCCCTTTTAATAAACTATGATCTGAGAGGTTCAGCTGGAAGAGAAAAGAGAGGGAAAAGAGAAAAGAGAAAAGAGAAAAGAGAAGATTTTTTGTTTTTTGTTCAGCATTGCGCAGTCTTCTTCTAACCTTCAATCGCATGGTGACTTCTTGTTGGATCGACCTGAAATTTTAACCAAAGATTCCTCTGTCATTGTTTTTCATTCTGAATGGTGGAAATTGGATTTGAAGGTCTCCAAGATGCCCTGATCTTCAGTCGAATTTGTTGTCAGATTCTAAGGATGATGTTATTCTCAACTGTTTGATTCTTTCATCTTGTTGATGATTATTGTTATATCTTGAGTTAAGAGGTAACTCTAGTTATATCTAGAGGTTAAAAAAAACTCTTTGTAACTTGATTAGTAATTGTGAAGTTTTTCTTTACTGGACTAGGCTCCTTGGTTTTTCCTTTTGGTTTTGGTTACTTTGTTTCCGTTGCATGACCAACTCCTCCTTTCCTAATACAACGTCAGGCACTGGTTCTGGCACCTACTAGGGAGGTTACACAGCAGATTGAGAAAGTTATGCAAGCCCTTGGTGACTACCTTAGTGTGAAGGTTCAAGCTTGAGTAAGTGGGACAAGTATGCGTGAAGACCAGCGTATCCTTCAAGCTGGTGTGCATGTTGTTGTTGGCACTCCTAGTCGTGTATTTGACATATTAAGAAGGTAGTCACTTCTTCCATATCATATTAAGATGTTTGTATTGGATGAGGCTGATAAGATGCTTTCACGTGGTCTTAAAGATCAGGTTTTACTTCAATTTCAATGTAATCTCTGAATCTGGCACATTTTGTTTCAACTATTCACAGTTATTTTGCTGCCAGATCTATGATATTTTTCAGTTGCTACCCGCAAAAGTTCAAATTGGTGTGTTCTCGGCTACTATGCCTCCTGAAGCTCTCGAGATCACGAGGAATTTCATGAACAAGCCAGTTAGGATCTTGTTCAAGCGTGATGAACTTACATTTGAAGGTATCAAGCAGTTTTACGTCAATGTGGAGAGGGAAGACTGGAAGCTTGAAACACTTTGTGATCTCTGTGAGACCCTAGCCATTACCTAAAGTGTCATTTTTGTCAACACAAGGCGCAAGGTCGACTGGCTAACTAATAAGATACGAAGCCGTGATCATACATTCTCAGCTACTCATGGAGATATGGGCCAAAACACTCGTGATATAATCATGCGTGAGTTCCGTTCTGGTTCTTCTCGCATCCTTATCACAACAGACCTTTTGGCTCGTGGTATTGATGTGCAGCAAGTATCCCTTGTAATAAACTACGATTTGCTGACTCAACCTGAAAACTATTTTCTTCGCATTGGACGAAGTGGACGGTTTGGAAGGAAAGGTAATTCAGATGCACTAGTATAGAAACATTTCATCGACACCCATCTTGAGTTTGCAACTGAAAAGTCAAAATGTAAGTTGAGATTGTCGACGGATGGATTCTAACCTTTTGGTCAATCCGGTCAATAATATTCATCATGGCCAATCATAACAACTCCTTATAATTTGCCTCCATGGATGTGTATGAAGAATGCATATATGTTCTTGACAGTGATTGTGCCAGGTTCTTCAAATTCGAAGCGTAAAATTGATGTTTTCTTATAACCATTGATATCAGAATTGTAGCATCTTTGGGAATATGGTGTTCAGACATATGACGTGTCTCTGAAATAGAATTTTGTGTTAAGAGCAGGATTGATGTGGACCATTAGTGATTTTTTGGCATATGCCATGTTGTCTGGATGGAGCACAGCAGGAAAACTGGCTTGTCCTTATTATGGCAACGATTCTGATACCTTTTATCTTCCAAACGGGGGCAAAGTGTGTTGGTTTGACAATCACAAAAAATTTCTTCCTCCATATCATCAATTTAGACGTACTAAACAAAAGTTCATTAAGAATAAGATGGTAAAAACATCTTCTCCCCTTACAAAGCTAGTGAAGAGATTTTGCAGGAGGTTGATAAATTAGGTTTGCTGAAAGTTATAGAATTTGAAGCTAATGAATTTAATACAAGCATTAGTAAAAACTTTGGTTAGAGAAAACGAAGCATCTTCTAGGATTTGTCATATTAGAAAACTAATTTGATACGTCATATTCTAGATGTGATGCATATTGAATTTTTTTTTGACAATTTGTTCAATACCATAATGAACATTGAAGGGAGGACAAAAGACAATTCAAAATCACGAACAGATTTGCAACTTTTTTTGTAGAAGGAATGAGTTACATAAGGGCCTTTGCATCAGTAAATATCCGAAAGCATGTTACATTTTGGACAAAAAACAAAAAGAAATATTATGTGAATGGTTGAGAAGCTAAAGTTACTCGATGGTTATGTTTCAAACTTGTCAAGGTGTGTGGACATGAGGAAGTGCAAATTATTTGGGTTGAAAAGTCATAATTGTCATGTGTTTATGCAAAGACTAATTCCAATCGCATTTCGGGAATTGTTACCGAATAAGATTTGGGAAGTGATAACAGAAATTTGTCTGTTTTTCAAAATTTTAACATCATTCGAAATAAAATTCACTGAGATGGAAATACTAGAAAGGGAGATTACAGTTATTTTGTGCAAGTTAGAAGGAATTCTTCCTCCAAACTTCTTTGATTGTACGGAACATTTACCTATGCATTTAGCAGACGAGGCAAAACTAGCTGGTCAAGTTTAATATCAATAGATGTATCCGTTTAAGAGGTAATTCAATTCAAATTATTGTTATTGAAGTAATAACATGTTTTAACTATTAAATTGTAATAACTATATTTTCTAATATAGGTATTTGTATCACTTGAAGAAAAATGTCAAAAACAAGGCTATAGTTGAAGGCTTCATATGTAATGCTTATTTAGTGGAGGAAGCTAGTACATTTTATGGACATTATTTTGAGCCACATGTTCACACAAAAGAAAGAAAAGTTCCTCGTAATGACGATAAGGGAGGAACAAGTGATGTTGATAGTAACTTATCCATTTTCACATATCTTGGGTGAGCATATGGACGTGCAACAAGAAGAGTGTTAATAGAGCAAGAAATTGAGGTTACCCATGGTTACATTTTATTGAACTGTCAAGAGGTTCAACCTTTTGTGTAGCAAGTTGAACATGATTATATTGGTTTTCAAATTTTGTCTTGTTCACAACTAAAATATATAATAATGTATTTAGATTATACGAGGCATTGCTACGTGAGATCATGCTAGACAGCATACAGGATGAAGTCAATAATGAGGTTGGAAGACATTTTGCACGATGGTTCAAGAGATATGTAAGATTTCACTTACAAATATTCTCATAATTGAATTACAAGATTTAAGTGTTGAAATAATATTATACTCATTGAGATGATAATTTCCTTTTATGTAGGCCTTAGAAAATCCAATAGAGAACAAGTTTATTTGTGATCTTGCTAACAGACCTCTGCGAACTATTAAATCGTATCCGGTGTATTTCATTAATGGATACAAATATCATACACAATATCATAATCATAGCATGGCAACAATAAATAATGGAGTTTCGATAAAGGAAGAATTGATAGATTATTATGGTAAAATTATTGAGATACTTGAAGTTGAGTACCTTGCATTGTCAATCAAGCGAACTGTGATATTTAAGTGTGATTGGTTTGACCCGACTCCAAATGTTGGAACAAAAGTGCATTGTCGATACAATCTTGTTGAAATCAACAACCAAAGAAGATTGAGACAATTTGAACCTTTCGTGTTGGCTATGCAAGCGAAACAGGTATGTTATGTCCCTTTTCCTAGCTAATGACAAGATAAGTCAGATTGGTTGGCGGTTTGTAAAGTTAAACCTAGAGGTGTTTTTCAATCACATGGAAAATGAGAAAAGATAATTGAAAGTAAAGTGTTTCAGGAAGATGCCTTTTTTATATAAATGCATTGGTCACATATGATGATAATGAACCTTTGAACGATCCATCTAACGAATATGTTGAAATTTTATCTGGAGAAGAGGACAAGGGTCAGAGATCTGAAGAGGAGCCGGATTTTGATTCTTATTCTTCAGAAAATGAAGATGATTCTAATTTACAATTAAGTTATCATAGTGATTAATTTGTGATTGTATTTGAATATTTTATTCGACAAAGAATATAGTTTCAAACTTTTCAATATATTTTGTCAAATATTTAATTCAAATTCTTAATCAAGGAAGTAATGATCGTTTGCCTTCCATGGTCGATTTTCTACTTCAAGGTGTATGGTAGCATCTGAATGTCACTTTTCTTATTATGTACATCTCATTTCTTTTTATGAAGCTATTATATATATTCGTATTTGATGATATATACTACATGTTATTTTAAGCTTACTTAAATCTCGAAGATGGCATGTATGCTGAAGAAAACGGGAGCAATGACACAATGGTTGATAAAGGATTAGGGAATTCGGTTGATGTGGAAATGTTGGCAATTCCACAGAGCTCGTCTGGACATTCACGTATGTACGAGTTTTCAGGATAGGTTCGTTTAACAAGTATCAAACCTGACAATATGTAAGTTCTAGTTGTGTTGTAGGTAAACCGTTTCGTACCGTTTTGTCTACAAGTTTAGTAATTGTGGAAACGCTGTTGCAAGATAGTGTTCAAATCCTTACACATGAGGGAAGAACTTTCACTTTTTCCATTGGTATGTTCGAAAATGCCAGGAACCTTCTCAGCAATCCAGCCATCGAAGACTCATTTACCTTTACCAACTCTCATGTCACCTGGAATCCAAAAAAATAATTATATCATTGTGATTTATCTCTGCAATACATTAGACTCAGCTTTAAACAAATTATATTATTGTTCTATCACTGTAACAATTATTCTCATTATTGAATTCAAAGTTTGTACTTCAATATAAAATTTAACAAATCACTTTATTTCCTTTTACATATATTTAAAATATTGGATTCAAATTAAAATTATTATATTTCTGCAAATTTCAATAGACAAAGAATTTTAGGTAGAATTGTGGGACCAAAGAGACAACGTGATGTAATGCGGCCCAGGCTCAGAGGCATGTTCGGAGGGACTTACTGTAAGGGTGGACTATTATAGTCTCCAGCTGCAACTGAATCACTACCTCTACCTCCAAGGCCTACAATTACAGATGAAGCATCACCTACTACTCCTGATGCTTCACCATCCACCACGCATACATCATCCACTAATACCCCTATAACGGATGAAGCAGACGACTGCCAGCTTAAAGCTGAGGGACCTAATGGAAGAAAGTATATAAAAATAGTCAACAATCTATAAATGAAATGGCATGAAACATTATATATGTTTATAATTAAATGATTTTACTCTATATATGTTTATAATTAAGTTACAGGTTTAAATATTTGCAAATTTGATAAAATTATTTGTTCTTATATTAGGTTGATTCCATCTGGATCGTGTTCTAGACATATGACATCTACATTTAAGGAGATGATTGATCTTGAGGGTTATGTATGGAAGAAGATCTCTCAAGCGACAAAGACATTTTACTTTCAGAAGTTTAAGGTACAATATGCAAATAATGATCTTTTTTAATTTATTTGTATACATTAATTACATAAATATTATTAGATTATAAGTTATCGAATTTATTCCTTTTAATTTCATAAACAATTTAACTGGAATTCTACTATCGACGGATACATAGTATATGAGAGAAGCGAGCTCGTACATGTTATTGCGACTTTATTGGTGCGATAGACAAGGCTGATGTACGAACGTCTTTTATTTCTGAGGGCATATGGAGTCGTTGGCAGGAGTACTGGACATCACCTAAGGCAATGTTCATCTCAGGGCATAACTCGACCAACAGACGTGGAGACCCAGGGGGAGACAGTCTTTCCGTTCATATAGGAGAATCAAATTACCCACCAGGAGCATGTAAAGAGACTTGTAAGTATCTAAATATTACACTTATATTCTAATTTTTTATGTTGTTGTATTTCAATTTAAATTGATATGTGAATGTTGGAATAAAAATATGTGTATTATAGATAATGATCATGGTATAAATGTTTGGTGTAATATATAGCTGTGTTGAGTTATTTCCTTTATTCAATAGAGGGTAATATCATAACAATAGAGGAGACTCTGCCGAAATGTTTATAAATTATAGTTTAAACTTAGAAAATTGTATTGTCATGTAGAGAACTGACACTAAAAAGCATGACAGTGTGACATTTGTCAACAGTCGATGTAGAGAACTGAATGTATGTAAAATTTATGTTTTAATATTCATTCTTAATAATTAACAGTTAGTAATATAAGCATTGCCTCCTAATATAACCAAATACAAGAAACAATTCAGCGATAATCTCAGGGAGAACAAGCTGTTGATGAGAGTCAAGCATATTTTGATGCAGTTGGTGGTAAGGACAGTCGTGGAAGGTTCTTCGAGCTAGACTCATTTGTGAACACGTGTTATTCGCACTCCTCAACGTTCAATACAGCAGCATCAACTAGACGACCGACAATAGAACATATCCATCAACTTGAGAGCACAGTGCAAACATTGACAAGTCAGTTGCAACAGACAATATAGTACATGACTAAGCTCCAAATTGACATGAAGCAGTTGAAGGGGAGGGCTAACGACTCAGACCATCCGCGCTCACCAGGACAATAGGATTGTTGTAGTCATTTGGTTTGAATTTATGTACACCTTAATGTTTTTATTATCAATGAAGAAAATTTTAACTTTATATAATCAATTAATTTTCTATTTAAACAAATTAAATCNNNAAGAAATCAAAAAATTATGCACATAAATTTATAGCTGTTGAAATTTTCCATTAATAAGAAGATTATAAAATGAAATTTAATGTCGAGATTTTAAAAAAGAAAATTTAATACCTTTATTGTAGAGTCATTACCGACAGTTTATGATATATTGTCGTAAAATATTTATGGTACTTCTCGTCGAAATTTTAGTTTCCGTCAGTAACTTGAATTATATTTACCTACAGATGGTGAAGAAACTGTCGGAAAAATGTAAATATTTACCGATGGATTGTGATAAACCGTCGGAACATTTTTATATTTTTATGGTAGATTTACCGACGGATTGACATAATTGTCTGTATATATACCGACGATATCAATTTTTTCCATCGGTAATACCGACAGAAAACAATCTCCGTCGGTATTTTTACCGATACATAAGAATTTCCGTCGTCAAACTTACTGACAACCTATTTCACAGCACATTTTTCGATCAGTAACGTTTGTCGTCGGTAATTTTCGTCGGTAAACTTTCTTTTTCTTGTAGTACACCTGTTTTAGTGTTATGATCATATGTATCAGAAAATTTTGTTTCAACTAGGTTTTTGTACCATACCAACTTGCCACAGTCTCTGGTTGAAGTCTCTTATGTTACATATATATGTTTTTGCTGAGCTTTCAGTTCTACTACAGTGATCCATCGTAATTAAGCAGAAGAAGTGCATTGAAATAAATAAATTCTGCAAATTTTCTTTTTCTGGTTTAAACATGAAAAAGTTACACTTTGGTGCAAAAGTTGACTTTCAACATTTTGACCTTTTAGTTAACAAGCCCCTGAGGCGCTTTATGCTTTGGAGCAACTTGATGTCAAGTGGGTCTACCCAACTACGGTTGATGGATACATGTGTTTAGAGCTATATAAAAGTTGACTTGCTTGGATGGGTTCAAAATATCATATTTAGATTATGTTTAAAAAAATAAAAAAAAATTCAAAGATGATTCAAGATTTATATATAACTTAATATTTATTTTAGGTTAATTAATATTTATGAAATCTTGCAGTATTAAATTTTATAAAAATTATAAGTTGTTAATTTAATTATGTTAAAGCATGGATCCGACCCAACGTCTTTTTCCTTTTTACGTCTTTCGTCAACGTTGTCAATTGGCTGCAATTGTTACATGAACGGCACGTGCAAAGAACCTTGACACCGTCCTGTGCGTCAGTGCGTACAATCTATGGAGTTCTTCAACAAAGCAAAGGCAGTCAGACCCAGAAGCTACCACGACCTATCGCTGACGAGGACCAAGAAACGGTCAGGCAAGGCCGAGATGGAACCTCAACTTGTGCCAGGTGGACCGTCGAGTTTGTTCCTGGTTTCAGCCACCTTATAAGACTAAAGGGCTACCACGACACGTACCTGTCACTGACGAGGACCACGAAACGGTCAGGCAAAGCCGAGATGGAACCTCACCTTGTGCCAGGTGGACCGTCGAGTTTGTTCCTAGTTTCAGCCACCTTAATAAGGAGATGATCTTTTGTCTAATTTTATGGTGTCTTATTATATTCTATAAATCTTAGTCGTTTATTTATACATAACTCATGTTTATTTATATGAGATTCACGCAGGACTTATATAAATAAATAGTTGAGATTTATAGAATATAATAAAATATTATAAAATTAGACAGAAGATCTCAACTCCCTTGATAATAAGACTAAAGAGCTGCTATGGCAAGTACCTTACAACCTCCGACGAGCCGTGTTAAAAGAACACATGAATTTGTGAATCTTAATTTCTCGCTTGTAATTTCTTGCTTTTATACAATGATAGGTAACTAATTAATCAATGTCATTAATCCAAAACAGCCTGTAAAGAAAAAAGAGGT
>JANKYF010000001.1:44163058-44174474 GCA_029829435.1 Erythroxylum hondense
ATCTAAGCAAGAGAATTGGATTTTTCCCTAAAAAGAAAAGTTTAGCCAAATATATTATTTGAATGTTCCTGTAAAGTTTGAGACTCTATACAAAAAAAAAATTCCAGTCCTATTAGATTGCTCTTAAACCGGAGGAGCTTGAAAACAGAAAGACAAAAATCTCACACGTTGTATTGCAATAGTGAAACGTATATATACAAGTACAAGAACATCTGGATAACATTAAACCACTGGCTTGAATCTATCTAACTAGCTATCATCATCATCATCATCACCCAATTTGAAGTCCCGCAATGAAGCAGGGTTTGGGGAATCTGTCTAACTAGCTATGTACAAGATAAAGAAGAGTTTAACATAAACAGAAATATATCATGTACAGGTGGATGAGGATAATAAGTTTGAACGAGATGAACTATATCACTAACAAGGAGCTTACCCTCAAATCATCATATCCTGATCAAGTTTGAAATTGTGTTCATTGAGTGTTTATGTGTATGGTTTGATGTTTAGGTAGCTTAGACACAAATGGAGAGGAATAATCATTAGGATTGATAAAAAATTTTGAGTTCAAACTCGAATTGGACTGAGCTTAAATGCTCGAGGTCAAACTGGATTAAATCTATTTTGGTGCGATGACAATTCAATTATACTAACTAATTTATTATGATTAGTTAAATATGGAACAAAATTTTAAATCTAAATTTAAATTAAATCAATTGAACTTAATATATTAACTTTTTATTCCTAATAATTATTATAATTCATAAGTTAAAGACTTTTTTATATTAAATTATAGAAAGAATTTTTAAGAATAATTAAAGAAAAAGGGTTCAATCTCTTTATCCCACGTTGATCCTAAAAATATCATTAGGATTATCAATCCAACTCTCTTAAGACAAAAGCAACTCTTTTTTTGTAAACCCACGAGGTGTCTTAGGAGGGTCTCAACTCATAAGAAGGCACCTTGAAGCCATCCACTCCTAGACTAATCCTCCCTCTCACCGGGTCAGTCCATAAGGAGTAAAGTACTGGCCAAACAAATTTTTCCACTCCCAAGACAGACAAAAGCAACTTTAGTTGGACTTTGATGCAGATTATGACTCTTGACCATTTCAAATCAAGTCATATGTTTTCAAGCAGGGCCATAAGAACGAACCAAGACCCTTTAAAGGGTATTGGTACAATAGAAAGCATCTAAATTAAGACTAGAAGGGAAAGAACCATAAAAATTACTCATTCTTGGAAGGTTGTGAACCATTCATGAACACTAACAAAAGCCAATTTGGATTTTTCTAAACGTTCATTCTCCTCCATCTACCATAAGTTTGGTTCTAAATTTAGTCAACCTTAAGCTATTATAACACTAAGTTCTAGCGTTTTAATCCAAAAAACAAAGAGAAACTATGAGGAAAGCTTAAAGTTAGTACCTTTAGCTAGCTAATAGGTTCAATCCATCTTGGTCTAGTGCGGTTTGAACCACATTTAACCAAACCAGAAAAGAAAAAGGGTTCAGCCCTTAGACCTTCATAAAATTTTGTAGCTCAAGAAGAAAAAAATCATTTTCCAGGAAACAGAGGAAAGAAAAGGAGTTTTTTTTTTTTTTTGGAGGTTGTGAGAAATGGAAATGGCTAAGCTTGTGTTGATCTTTCTCTTATCTATGGCTTCCATAGCTCCATGCCTGAAGGCAAACATCGGGCATTTCGATGAGGTGTGGCAAAAAAGAGCTGAAGAAGCCAGGAAAAATCTCTTGGAGGCCTACGTACCAGACCCTGAAAATGTTACAGATGATTTCAACCTTCGTGTCCACTAGTAAATCCAACACGACCCTTCTCTTCATGCATGCTTTTCCTTACCTTACGTAATTTTAAATGAGTTTTAACATTCAATATTTGGGCAGCGATTCAGGTGACGAGGACCAAGATGATGATGGTGATGAATTTAATATCATGCAGACCTCAAACAACAGCACCAGGAGGAGTCTCAGACAAGGGAAGACAAAGTACAGAGGTCCATGTGAAGCAACAAACCCCATAGACCGGTGTTGGAGATGTAGTAAGAACTGGGCCACTCAACGTAAGAGGTTAGCTAGATGTGCACTAGGTTTCGGTCGGAAAACCACCGGAGGTCTGAAAGGAAGGCTGTATATAGTGACGGATAACTCAGACAATGATATTCTAAACCCGAAACCAGGAACCCTACGACATGCGGTGATCCAAAAGGAGCCATTGTGGATCATCTTTGCTCGTGGGATGAACATTAACTTGAAAGCTGAGCTGCTCATTAGCTGCGACAAGACCATTGATGGTCGTGGAGCAACTGTTCACATCGCATTTGGTGCTGGCATTACCATACAGTTCGTGCGAAATGTGATCATCCATGGCCTCCATATACACCACATTGTTGCTTCTTCTGGTGGCATGATTAGGGACTCTACGGATCACTTTGGCATTAGGACCGCCGCGGACGGTGATGGAATCTCCATCTTTGGTTCTACCAATGTTTGGATCGATCATGTTTCCATGTCCCGATGCCAAGATGGACTCATCGATGCGATTCAGGGATCCACCGCTATTACCATCTCCAATTGTCACTTCACACATCATAATGATGTAAGTTTCACTCAGGAGAAGATCATCTGTTCAATTTTATAATGTCTTATTGTGTCCAGTGAATCTCAGTCATTTATTTTTGTGAGACTCAGTATTTATTTATGCGGGACTTACGCAGGATCCATATAAATAAATGGCTAAGATTCACTAGATACAATAAGATACCATAAAACTAGACAGAAGATCTGAACCCGTTCCACTCGTATCTATCAACAGTTTTTGTATCGAGACCGATTAAACTTTTTTTCTAATGCAGGTGATCTTGTTGGGTGCACACGATACCTACGCAAATGACGAGAAATTGCAAGTCACACTTGCATTCAATCATTTTGGTCAGGGACTTGTGCAGAGAATGCCCAGATGCAGATGGGGTTTCTTCCACGTGGTTAACAATGACTACACTCATTGGCGTCTGTACGCCATTGGAGGCAGTGGGCATCCAACAATTATTAGCCAGGGAAACAGGTTTATTGCACCTCCTGAACTTGAGCTCAAACAGGTGATTAAGCATGAACTTTTGATCATTTTCATGTTCAAACATTAACAACCAACAGAGGTTTGATGTTGATTTGTGTAAAATTTATATAGGTGACTAAGAGGGACTATGCATCAGAAGCTGAATGGAAGACATGGACATGGAGGTCAGAGGACGATGTGATGATGAATGGAGCATTTTTTGTGGAATCTGGGAATCCTAACTGGAAGAAACCAGCAAAGAAGTTCATGATCAGGGCAAAGCATGGCATGTATGCTACGAGGCTAACACGATTTGCAGGAGCACTCAACTGCAAGGAAAAGAGGAAATGTTAGAGAGCACTGGTTCATCGTGTGGAGATAGCTACGAGAACCTGCAAGTGCTTTGGCTACATACAAGAGATGGGAGGAGGTGCTGAACATGGCTGAAACTACAATAGATGAGAGGAGCTGAAGGGCTTGCAAGCGTTTGGTTCGTGTGACAATGGAAGAAAGTGGAAAGAGGAGATAAAACTGTAGAAGAGTTTTGCAGAAGCAAAATTTGTACTTAATAATTAGTTTTTGGTTTTTACTGAGTCATTTGTGGATGTATTGTCTGCTATTACTATAGTTTGTGATTGTGCAGCAACAAAATAATTTCTAAATTATTTAATGCTAATTTTGATTTTGTTAGCTCTAAAAAAGTAAGAGTTGAAAACAATAATTTTCCATTAAATTTAAAAATAAAATAAGAGATAAGATTGTGTAATTAACTTCTAATGATAAATTAACTAATATATGATTCAAAACTCAAGTCAGAAGGAATAGTAATGCTCTCAAGTAGATTAAAACCTAGAGCAGACACACACATCCTACACATAATAGTAATATCAATGCCTGTGTTAACCTATGAACTATCAGAATCATTTCCTGAGTCTATATTCATTGGTTGTGGGTTCTTGTAGCCACTCACTTCTTCTTTATAACGCTTTTTATCTGCTCTAGCCTTGGCTTCATAGGGTTCTTTCTCCTCAGCTGCATTTTGAGAGAACAAAGCAAAATGAGTATTACACTCTACTTAAGGTGATTTATGTGTCGGATGATAAATACACAATTCAACAACAGGAAAAGAAACTAAGCTAATGAAAGCATACCTGACATGTTTTTCCACTTATCTCCAATCGCTCGTGTTATGTCCCCGAAAGCAATTCCGGGATTACTCTTTTTGACATTCTGTTAGCAGTAAACACCAAATTTAGTGAGCATATAAAAGCTGGAGAAATGAGGTCGCTTATTCCTCCCCAAGATTTTGTAAATGCATCAACCTACCTCTCTCTCCATTTGTGAGAAGAACAAGTAACCACTCATTGCCTTCTTTGGCGCATTTGGATCCTTCTTCTTTTTTGGCTTTTTGTTCTTTGAGCTGCCTTCTTCCCCTCCATCTCTGGACTTCTTTTTCGGCATTGACTTCAAAGATGACTCCCGCTTAAGTTCCTTCTTTACCGGCTTCTGGAATAAGCCACCATTCGATATGACAAACAACCATAAAACAAAAACATTTTGATGAATTTCAAGGTAACATTAAATTAAATGCTTGCCTCTTTCTCCCCTCCAATTTCACTAGCATCTGAGTCCTCCTCCCCAGAATCATCAGTTGGAGATCCTTCGTCATCCTTGTCAGCAACGAAATCTTCATCCTGCAAATGCCGTCATGCTTAATCACATAAGAAAGAGAAGTGAGATATTTTCCACAGCAACTTGCTGACAATGGATCACATGTTTTCAGATTTGACTTAAATTTCAGCAACTAATAATAATTTTCTGATTTCTCAGAGGCTAATGTCAACTCATACATAACTAAGGAGCTTACCTCTTCATCACTCTCATCACCAGCTTCGTTCCTGATGCGCTCAAGATGTGGGTCAACAGCATCATCATCATCATTCTGTAAAACAGCAGCAACTCCATTTGCAGTTTGCATTTCTCCTAGGTTCATGATTCTCAAACCCTTCCCACTGCATGGATAAACAAATTATGAAGATAAGAATACCAAAAAAGGAATGACTGCACATAAATAGGAAACTCACTAACCTGATGAAGTCAAAAAGATTATGATACTCATTTCTCTGGATGTTACGAAACAAATGTTCTTGCTCAGTTTTAAGCCTTATGAGAAGATCAAAGTAATGCATATTTGAGCCACCCGCCGCATGCCTCTCAAATTCCACATAATCAATCTGGTATGACACAATGAAGGTCCAAAAGTCACAATTCAGAATGTATAATAACAAGAACTTACACTGAAGCACTATACCTTCCAATAGAACATTAGCTGTGTGACAATTGTTACGTGTCAATCTTGGGTATATGTTACAGAATTGTATTGTAAGTGAATAAGGAGGAGAGAGATTGGGGAAATTTGGAAATTTGTTATTTCATTTGATAGTTTGGGGAAATTTGGAAATTTGTTATTTCATTTCATAGTTTGTTTCATTATATTTGTTGAGCAACAGTAACAGTCTAAGTGCCATGGTCAACGCAAGGGTGCCATGGTCAACGCAAGGGTGCCATCTGCACATTCATAACAGATCTAATTACTCGAGTAAAAGAACAAAAACCACACTGTGAGCTAAGGCCCTTATTCCTCCAACTCCAAGGTCAATTCCCAATTTTTGTGCATAATAGTAGATTATTTTCCTTGTTATTTGTTGTGCAAAAAGAACTGATGAAGATCAATTATATGATTCTGAGGGCAAGAAACAATAAACTATGATGTATGCTAATGGAAAGATAATTACCTCCTCGTGAAGAATAAGGGTAGGGGGTTTAGGCAAAAAGAAGAAGCTCTTTTCAAGTGGATATAGGAGGCCATCTTCTGCTTTCAATGATGACTTCACAGCATAACCATCTTGACAGCTACGGAATTTTCCTGGTTTAGTAACTTTAGCACCAGACAACCCCCGCAAGATTGTGGTGAAAACTTCATGAATCAGTCCCTGTCAAAACAACACCTAGCAATTAACAACGAGAAAAACATCTATATTTATACATAGACAAACTTGCTGGCCAACCATCTCCAGATTCAGATAAACCCAGTGCTTAGTGTCATGAAAAAAAAAAAAATCGCAACATAAAACATACCTTATAAGCTGGCTCCAACTTGTCCTTATATTTTGTGTTCAAAAGATCTTCACTCATTGTGAGACTGCTCTGAACAACATTGTCGGTATCAAACTAGAAGAGAAAAAGGGAAACAATTACATGGGTGCAAAAGAGCATAGAAATTATGATGCAGAAACAAAAGGGAAAGAAAATATCAACCATGCAACAAAAACAACAATACCTGCATCACAATATGGGGGTACAATGTCTGGCCCTTACGGATAGGCGGATCAAGAGTAACAACAACAAAGGTGTGAGGCTGGTTAGACTGTTTCACACAACCAAAAGGAAAAGGAAAAAAGATCAAGTCAGATCCCATCAATATGTACCTGAACAAAACAACTTCCCTAAGGCAGTAATTAGATGCAGTGATAGGACAACTCAAAATTTAGAAAGGCAAAATGTGTTTGAAGAGCATAACAAAATGACAAATTAGAAAGAAGTAAAGTGATGAACAGAACCTTCGGAAGAAGAAAGAGTCGAACAACACTACTATACTGGATTTTGAAATCATTGGCCTGTCCTTGGAGCCGCAAGAATGACAGATGAAGTTCAACACTATACCGACCCCTACATTTAGCACAAAAGTCATGTCAGTTAACATTTTACTTCAAATTAGCAGCAATATGTCAACAATAAAATAAATCAACAAGAAGAGATATAAGGAAGAATCATACTTCTGCGCGTGACTTAAAAGAAAAGAAAAGGTTATGATGTATCTAAGACCTAGTCCCTAGAGGAAGTCAGAGTTTCTACCTTGGAGTGAGGACTGCAATACCCTCGAAAGTAACAACAGCTTCTTCACCACCAGCGCCAACATCAGCCATTGACATAATTTTGTCACGGAAAACCTAAAACACAAATTTTTAACAAATTAGTGGACACAAACAACTCATTCACAACTATATGAATGGAAAAAGATCAAAGTCACCTGAGCTGGAGGACGATTTTCATCACCAACAAATTGTGTGTTACTATTTGGTATGTGAAAACTTATCTCCATCAGGGAATCTTTCTAGAAGTATAACAAAGCATTGAAAGAAGAAGTGAATAGGAATTAGTAAGCAATCCAAAATAAAATTCATCCACTACTACATATAATTTCCTAAATGACTAAGGCAAGGATTTGACAAGAGATATGCAAGGATCTTGAGATCAATGCTAAGTTCTTCTGGTCGTGTGCTTAAATTGTTCAGAAAAGATGGCAATTGTGTCTATTGATCAGACCTCATTAGCTCCAGTTGTATCATCCACATGGAACTCTAAGATGACATCATTTTTCCCTTGCATCTGAGTCTGTGACACGTCTGCTAAAGACAGCTCAAATGCTTGCTTTTGACCAGCCAAAAAAGTGAGCATATTTCCTACAAGCATCAACAGGAACCAAGTATAAGAAAATGAATAACAGCACAAGTTAATCAAGAAAGAAAATGTATAGGGAAGACAGAAGTCAAAAACCATCAAAAGTCTTAAAATAGTTATAGAAAACTAAAAAGCAAAAGAAAATTAGTATACGGCAAAGCACCAGAAACTAAACAGACTAGAAATAGCATCAACCATTTAAATCAATCTCCCCCCAATTACGGCCACTGACAGAAAGCTGCTTCTCTTCTGGTGTTATCCCACAATTGCTCTGGAAAAAATTGCTCAAGCTAGTGACATCCTACAAGATCACAAATAAAAGGGAAGAATCAGAGAAACATTCCAGAAAATATTACAAGAAGATCTAGCTTCACCAAAAGATAAACCCAAAACTGCAACAACCTGCGATAAATTCTTCATTTAACTTCACTAAAAAAAACTTTATTAGAAAAAAATCAAAGCGGATAAACAATAAAAAAAAAAGATGTTCGTGACAGTACACAAGAAGAACAGAACTTAATCAGCTAAGAAAAGCTCAAAATTAACTTTTGTCAGACGATGGCAATAAAAGGGGGTCCCTATTCTCATGCTGCTGAGTAAAGTAACATTAAAACTAAATCTCTTGGACAATGAGAAAACAATTACACCAAGTCTAATATAAACAAGTAAATGTATGTGTGTGTGTGTGTGTGTATGAATATGAGAGAGAGAGAGAGACAGAGACCTGGTCACGAAATCCTGTGAACTTGTAGTAAAGCCCATCTTTGACCTTAACACCAAGCTGGTTTGTCCTTGGGACCTTCATCCACGTTACCCCAATAATGTCAGCTTTATCAACTTCCACTGCTTTACCGCCTCCCTGTTTCTTCCATAATATCCCACCTGAATATATCTTAAGTTGTCCAGGATTCTGCATTTTAACGAAAGCATTATGAAACTCAATTTTTTATCTTTATGTTGAGAATATTCAACAAAATTCCAAAGTAAAAATGAAAAAGATGACATTTAACTAAGGTTTAAACTTTAAACTTTACAGAAACAAGGGAAGCAACAATCTCATATGCAACTAATTTTTCTCCCCCAAACTTGTACAATCACTAATAAATCTTCAATTGCACAAATTCGAAGAAAACCAGTAGCCTAAATTTGTTATCAACACCGCAGTGTTGTCAATAAAGAGCCAAGCAGTAATCTTTTTTGGTGAATCACGCAAAATATTTACAATCAACAGATTAGCCTTTCAAAAAGTAGGTGATTAATACAGCAACCATTTGAAGTAAAATCAGAACGAACAAATAGAAACTAGGGATCCAAAAATGGAAATGAAAAGCACCTCAATACAAATTCCAAATCAACAATGTCCTCTTGATCAATTCTCACTCCAAAACAATTAACACACCCAATACACAACTTCAAAAGACCAAAGAAAAGCTTTTGAACTAATTAGGGTTTTCAAAACGCGCAAACCAACACACACAAAAGCAAATTCACAAACCATTCGCCGTTTCACCCTCCATTCCCAACCAAACAACGAAACAAAAAACACACTCATATCCATCGCGCAACTGAAGTTAGTAATTCGAACAACCCAGGGTTTCAAAATCGCAAAAAAATCATAAACGAAAGACAGACGGAAACCCACGAAAAACCAGTTGAAATAAACAACAAAAACAGGGACTCAAAAGATAGCGCCCTGAAATTCGGAGCTTACAGTGCCTCCACGGCCCCCGAGGGAGATGTTGTTAAAGAGGTGACCGTCGGTCATCGGATCGAGCTCGAGGGAACCAGAAATGGAGAGCAAAAGAAGAAAACTTTAGAGAGGAAGTGTGTGTGCCAGAGAGGTAAATAATAAACAGTAAAGGGGTATATATATATTAGGTGATTGCGGTGTAACACCCCCTCCATTGAGACTGGCGCGAAACTTTGTGGCGGTGTTCTGTAAAACGGTGCGTGTTGTTGGAAGTTTTACAACTTCTTGGGCCAGGCCCATCGAGCAATTGGTAAACCAGTTTTACGGCTCGGACTAGAGCTTTAGACTCTTTTGCTTGGATCAATTGATTTTGTAGGCATCTAATACAATTAAATAGAATTCAATTTTTTAAAAAACTTGTAATTATATTACTAATATAACGGCCAGGAAAATTGAGTCTACTGGATCAATCTAACCCGAGTCAACAGACTCTCCCAGTACACCCAACCTAGATCCAGAAGATTGACGAAAAAAACCTAGCTGAATTATATTAGGTGAAGTAAACTCAAAACAAGCAAAAGTAGTCACAAATTGGGGAAAATCCGTTCCCCAATTCATAAAATCAAACTGGAACAAAATCTCCCTAACTATGGCATGGGCTATACTATTCGCTGATCTTTTGACATGACATACGTCAATGTCTCAAGCTCATGTAATATTCAAATTTAAATATTCAAGTTTAAATATCCAAGTTCAATCTTGAAGTTAGTAATTTTCTAAACTTAAGAATTATGATAAATTAATCTAAGTTCAAAATGTTACTAAAAAAGTATTAAACAATCTATAACTTCCTCATCTACCATAGAAGCAAAGTTTGTTGCATGTTTCGAAGTCACAATACATGTATTATGGTTACGGAACTTTTATTTCAGAACTTGATATTATCGACACCATTACTCAGTCGCTAAAAATTTATTGTGATAATCCTGTAGCAATGTTCTTCTCCAAAAAAGACATACTCAAGAGGTACTAAATATACGGAGCTAAAGTATTTTGTCGTTAAGGAGGAGGTTCAGAAATAAAGAATATCTATTGAACATATCAGAACAAATCTTATGATAAAAGATTCGTTAACTAAAGGTTTATATCCAAAGACATTTAAAGACAATATATAAAGAATGGGTCTTTGTTGTCCTTTTAAATGATATATCTAATAAACTTGACACTTTCAGCTTATTGATGTGCTTCTGATATATACTATTTATTGTTTTTAGTTATAATGTACACATAACTTTATCATGACTTGAATTTATCATAAACATTACTACGGATCATGATAAAATTATGTGTCATTTATAGATCTAGTATAGTACAACACTAGTGTTTGTAGTATATGAAATGGAGTATGTTATGTAATACATATACAATCGTCGTAACCTACATTTAGTGTTTTACATATTTAGATAATTATGATATTTTGAGAATGAGTTTTGGTGCTTTATTGTAAATGCATCATACTTATGCATTCCCTGCATACAATTTTAGGTAAAGTAGAAAAATGTTAGAAGTTACCGTAAGGCAACTTTATCAAGTGGCCCAAAAATTTGGAACTGGGGCTAGTAACTTTCCATTTAGATACAACTACTTAATATGATATTATTAGGAAAATTATTAATATAGAAAATTATCATCCGTTCATTAATTACATCATGCAATTTTTCCTTGATTGACTTCGTTAATTTTTGTGTGTTTCATTTTTATAAACATAAATAATCATTTATTAGAAGTTGAAAGCTTCTAATCTATTCTTATAGTTGATTAATTATGATCAAGTCTCTTTTCTTTTCTATCTGCCACTGTTTTTTTTTCCAACTTTTATGTTTTCATCTCTAATATTTATAGTTTTACATAGTTTATGGCTAGCTATAGGCATTTGACTAAACTGAGCATTCATTATCCTCAAATTGTAAATTACACCAATCATTATTGTTTTTTCTTTGTTTAACCAATTCTAGTTTAGTAACTCTTGCTTTCATTGCTAAAACTTTGTTTAGTTTAGCTTATGTCAGTAGAGTTTTTGTCAGTAAGAATTTTTATAAGAAATCAATTGACTGTTTGACTATCATATAAAAAAGAGCTC
>JANKYF010000001.1:44408482-44421138 GCA_029829435.1 Erythroxylum hondense
GCGTTGGGTGAACCATCGATGATGGTTTCTCGCTGAGTTCGCAAACTCACCCAACATTGCTAATATTTTTCAGGACTTCGTTAGTAGGATTCTAGCTCCCGTGATAGACGTTTCCTGCCGTGCGAGTGCAAGGACAGTGTAGCGATGGCATACAGGTCGGTCAGCTGGGATGATTTTGATTGGATTTTGGAGTTGGCTTAGGATAGATGTTTGTATCAGTTTCCTTTTTGGTTTTGTTTAGGGAACTGATAGACTTGTCTATTCTAACATTGGATGACTGTAGCAGATTATTATTTTGGAATTTTAATTTATGGATTTCTGTTATATTGTGGTTAAATTTATTGCGATGCCATGTGGATTATTTTAGCGAGATTTTCCGGTAGTGCACCTTCATCGCGGGATACATGTCAGAGCGACCTTCGGGCGTCCCGATATGTACCCTACGATGAGGAGGCGCTACAGATACGTGTTGGAGCGACCTTCGAGCGTCCCGATATGTACCCTACGGTGAGGGGGCGCTACACATTTTCACTTGAGAAGGTCCGTTTAATGGACCTAATGTCTATTAAATGGACATTGGTGAGGCTAGGGGTCCTTTTCACCCGAGAAGGTCTGTTTAACGGACATATGTCACCCAAAACTTCCTCCAAAATCTCTCCAATGGTTCCTACATCCATGCTAACATCATATTCACTCATAATCTTCCCAAATTCACTTCTTCTAATGCAATAACACTCCTTAAACATTCAATTACCAATTTGAGTGGATTAAACTCTCAAACCTCAACTCACATGACTCATAACATACACAAACTCTCATCATTCACCATAGCTGTCCTAGGTTTACATCTCATGCAACATCACCACTTATAATACTCATATCTCTCAACTCGGATATCCAAAATTTGGATACTTTATAGCATTGGAAAGCTAAGAGGATAAGCTACAACTTTCATGGACACCACTTTGTCTACTTCATCCTAGATTAATACATATTTTCTCCTGAAGTAAGAACACACATTTTATCCTCATGAAGACTTGAAATTTATCCCAACTTCAATTCCTCTATTACAACATCATTTATAACAATTCAACTACCCATTTGGAATTCATCAAACTCTCAATCTTAGTTTATTTGACTCTTCATATCCAACAACATCTCATCATTCGTAATCCCTATCTTTCTTTTCCATAACATCTCACTTTTTTTTATATATAACAATTCATGTTCACTGTTCTTCAACTCAAGTGGATAGTTTCTTCAAATATATCTAATTTCAACTCACTTCATCCATACATAATTCATATTTCATTAACATCAAAAGATAAGAGTACTATAAAACTTTCATGGCATTCCAAGCCACATTATATCATCAATATCAAAATCTAAAATATAAAAGATGCAAAACCCAATAATTCTCGAAATGCATCTAAAGTCTTGCTTTTACAAAATCTAACTTCAAATACAAAATATGCATAATCGAAATGTTGCCTTGACTATTGATTACTCGATCTCATTCTCTTCACTTGAAGATGGGCTGGAAAGGAGGTGAGCATGAAAGCTCGTGGGTAATAGTTTATAATCGATAACAAGCAAAACCATTGAAATTATTCATTTGTCATAGAAAATTCTTGTTGAATTCAAGAAAAGCATTGTTCTCAACCAATTCACAATAATACAAATCATGTATGCATCAACTTGACAATTCACAGATACAATGCACAAGAAATGGGTCGAGGGTTCCGTTGAACAAAACAGAGAAATCGAAGTTTACTTCGTGAACGAAACGAGTCCACTTTTTGGATCTCATGGGCCATAAGCGGGCAACCGGGAGAAGGCTTTATGTCAGCGTGCACGTGACTACGAAACGGTTCCTCTCTCGCCTAAACACAATCAACGCTCATGCTCAATTCAGTCATTCACAATTTCATATTCTCATGTTTTTTTTCTTCTTTCCATTCAAGTCAAAATGCCTTGACACATTTCAATGGCATAATATGATCATACATTACAATGCATTTTTCTACCTTCACAACACTTCAAATCCAATCAATTAAGCATATAAGCAAATTCTTTAAATCATTTGAAAACAATATATGCACATTTATGAAGTATTTCAAATCATTTTATTCTCTTGATTTGGAAAAACTTTAATGGCTCATTATTCAATTATAAACATGAAACCCACCTTGATTTCTTTGCTTATAGACTTGCTCAAAAATGTCTCTCCCCTTGCTCTTGGATAGGGTTCTCTTGATTTCCTAAAATAAACCAATCTCCCATTCAATTCCAATTCAATAAAATCCCTAAAACTTCAAAATCACAAAAATGATAAATTGGGCTTAGCATTAACATACCCATGGTCTATCTAGGTTAGAAAAGTGAAAAACCTAGTTTAGAAACCCTAAAATCAAATGGGTGTCTCAAATCATCTTCTTCCAACACAACACCCATTCTCTCTAATCCCTTCATCCTCAATACAAATCATTTCTCTAATAAAGCAAGAAGAAAAAAATGAACTTACCTTAACAAGCTTGATTTTCTCTTCTTTTCTTCTTCTTTCTTCCTTTTCTCTCTTCTTCCACGATTTTCTCCTTCTTCTCTTCTTTCTCTACATTTTTTCTCTCTTCTCTTTTGTTTTTCACAACACCTTCTCTCTTCTTCTTCTTATTTCAAGACAACATTTTAGTTATCTTTCCCATTTTGCCCCTCATTTAAGTAATCTTTCCATATTTACCCTTCTCTTGTCTTTATAACTAACATCTTATACTTCTAACTCCTTGACTAATGATCATGGAAAAATTGAAGGAATTTGATAATACTTCCTTCTAGAAAAATGTTCCTCATTGTCTTAATTTTCTAATGACACCAAAATCATTCGATTTGGTTTAGACATCTAAAAGTTATACTTCAAACATTTCCAAACTATTATGATACTGAAATAATATTCTGTGCTCAACTTCCATCCTAAAATTGATATTCTTATAGACTGAATTAAAACTTGATTTCATCAGACAATTTGTATCACTATGCCTCTAGTTTACTCCAAATTAAAAATCATCTCATTTGGATAACTAGAGAAAAAGTTATGGCTAAAACACCGAAGCATACTTAATGAACATGCTTCAACTTATAACTTCCAATATTTCATGTACAACCCATCTTGTCCTAACTATCTTTTCTACTTCATTTCAAATAAAAAAATCCTTCTTTTCTTTACACATGAATAATCATCAATAATTTCTCATTTCATATTTCTAACTTCCAAGAAAAATTCGGGGTCCAACATAGAATGCAAGTTCATTGTCTCCACATAAATACATGAATTCAGCCAAGAAAGGATGAATTCGGCCAAGAGGTTGAATTCAGCCAATGAGAAAGATTCATCATGTACCTTGCCTTAGATTGAACGTACATAGCACCCTTTCACCAAGGTATGTGTACTTTGGAGGAAAGGATGTATTGTTTCTGTCAATGGCTTCGGCAAAAAAGAGTTTATGTACAAGAATGAATGGTCATGAGTGTACCATCATGAATTTAAGTGAAGATACATGAATCTTTGCCAAAGGATGTGTCTCTTGGCCAAGAGTCATGATGTTTTACCAAGAGACATAACTCTTTAATGGCACCTTTTGGTGGCCTATAAAAGAGAATTTCGTAGTTCCTTTAATTCAATTTGTCTTGGCTGAATACTACACTCTTCTCCCCATCTTTAACCCAAAAACACTCTCTTCTTTCAAGTCTTCATGAGTTGAAGCACTCTCCCATTAAATAGTTGTTAAGCTTATTAAGAGCATTGTGAGTGAACCATAAGAATTGTTACTTTCACAAGTTAGCAACTCTTCCAACCTTAGTACGTTGTGACGAGATCGGTCTATTCTAACCACGACGAGTAGTAGAAGAAGGAGAAGCCATAGTGGATCTCCACAAGGTAGGCAAAACATCAAGCATACAAGGAGTTATGATCTAAAATTTACAAATGGTATCAGAGCTTTAGGTTGAAAGCATGATTTGAAATGATTTTATGATCATAAAATTGACATTCTAATATATTGGTATATTTTTTTAATGCAATCATGATAATGGCATGTGAACATATTTGTTGCTATATGTTCTATATGTGATAGTTGCCATGCTAAATTGAAGGCTTTATTGAGAGCATGTTTTGTGAAACAATGAAAACATGTTGAAATATTTCTAATTGAATGATATATGCATTTCTTTTGCTATGTTTTAGTATGAAATAGTTGTTTCTCATGTATGTTGCGTGATTAAGTCTTGTTATGGTAGAAATGCACTTACATATGATAGTTGCATCAATATATATGGCATTTAAGAATATTGTTGTTGAATTAAATAAAGACCTTAAGCTTGATGGAGATAATTATTCTACTTGGCAACAAAAAGTTCAATTCATCTTCACTGAGCAAGATACACTTGCTGTGCTCTTCCATACGGTCGAGCCACCAGTGGTAGGTGGAAACTCTAATGCCTATGAGGCATATAAGAAAAAAGATTCTATGGCCCATGTTACTCTTTTGAGTACCATGGTTGATGAACTCATGATGGATTTCTCTATACTTGAGTTGGCGAAAGTCATATGGGATTCGACCAAGACTAAGTATGGAGATGTTTCTTTATAGAAACAAAGAGCTATGATTCTCAAGTTTGAGAATTATAATAAGAGGGTTGACCACACCAAGAGTGCCCACTTATGTGAGATGTCATGCATCATTCATTAACTCAAATCTATTGGTCATGTGCTCACTGATGAGCAACAAGATTAAGCAATAATCTGTTCCCTGCCTGATGAGGAATGGCAATTGATGAAGGTCAATTTATGCCACAACTCTCAAATCAAGTCATTTGATGACATTGCAAGGCACCTTTGGCTAGAGACAGAGGTGATGGCCATCAAGAACTATTCAAATGCATATGTTACTGGAATTTTATTTCCCCACAAGAACAAGTTCAAAGGGAAGAAGAAAATGAATGATGGTCAAGACAATGGGAACGGTGCCCACTTTGAAAAGGTTTAAGAAGAAGTGCAATGAAGCCAAGTTAAAGTGCTTCAATTGTGGCAACAAGGGAAACTTTGCAAATGTGTGCAAAGCACTCCTAAGGGACATAATCCCTTTTCTACTTCATTTAGGCATGTTTTGTCATGCACGTAATTAACTGAATTTGATTATTTGTGGATTATAAATTTAGGAGTAGCGGACCACATAGCCAAAGAAAAGTCTTGGTTTGTGGCCTTTTGGAAGTTTCGAAAGGGAGCAAAGCATGTTTATGTGGGGAACAATACAAGCCTTGAAGTAGAAGGGATAGGAACTTGTAGAGTTCCTCTGAACAATGGGCATTTGTTGTTAATTGATGTTCTATATGTACCTAAGATTTGTAGAAACTTGGTTTCTGTATGTTCCTTATTAAAGTTCAGATATTGCTTGAATTTCTTTAATAAATATGTGGATATTATTAAAGATAATGCAGTTATGTATTCTTGTTTAGTAAACAATGGGTTGTTTAAATTAAATGCGAGTGTTGCTACTTTTAGTTGCTATGTAACTGAGGTTACCACTGAGATGACTTAGTATGAGCATTTATGACATATTGGACAAGAAAGGATGACTAAGTTGGCCACACGTGTTTTACTTGGATCATTGTCCAAGGTCTTTATACTAAGTTGCCAATCATGTCTTATTATCAAGGCCACAAGAAAGCCTTTTGGCAAGGCAATTAGAAGTCAAGAAGCTTTACAATTAATTCACTCCGATTTTTGTGGACCAATGAGAATTGTATCTAGACTTAGGTTTAGATACTTTATCACATTCATTGACAATTGTACTCAATTTACCTATGTGTTCTTACTAAAGCACAAGTGTGAAGCATTGAGGTGCTTTGAAACATACTTACACTTAGTGGAGAATCAATCGCATAAGAAGATCAAGTCATTTAGGACTGATCGTGGTGACGAGTATATGTCAAATGATTTTAAGGCATTTTGTGACCAAAAGGGCATTATGAGGCAATTCACACTTCTTTGGACTCCACAAAAAAATGGAGCAGCCGAAAGGAAGAATAAGACTCTTATGGATATGGTGCAATCCATGATGACTAAGGCCAACTTGGATATTGCCTATTAGAGCGATTTATTGCTTAATGTAACATATATTTTGAATAGAGTGCCCTCTAACTCTGTTGATTCTACACCATATGAGTTATGGTCGAAGAAAACCCCTAACTTAAGCTATCTTCGTCTTTGGGGATGTGCAGCTTATATATATGCTACAGATCACCCTCTTGGAAAATTAGGCCCTAGAGGGAGGAAGTGTGCCTTCCTTGGTTATTTTGAGCATTCTAAGAGGTATGTGTTGTTGGACGTAAGTTACAAAATTATAAATGTCTTTGAATTAAGAAATTCGAACTTTATTGAGGATAAGTTCCTTAAAGTTGGTGAATGTTGTGATTTAGATGCAATGGTTGAGACCTTTGTGCAATGCCAGTCTAGTGCTTTGGAAGTACTATTGACTACACCTTCCGTGGTGGAAGTTCCTCAACGAGAGGATGTTCAAGTGCCTCCTGCATCCCTACTTGTTAATGAACAACAAGAAGAAGTTCTTGATGAATAAGTTCAAGAGGGAGTTCAAGAGCCTCATGATTAGGCTATAGGGCAAGATCGTAATGAGCCTCCTTCATTTCCTAATATGAGACATTCAAATATGCAATTTAGTCCACCAAAAGAATTGTGGACTTTTTTAGGGAATTTTATAGCATAAGTGCCAAATTTCATTTGACGCACCAAGATATATTTGAAAGTGTTGGGTTTTATGTAAGGAGCTAACCCTCAATTTAAGGGAGCTTAATGAAGCTCATGTAAGTTATAAGTGGCTTGACATGACTTTCCTTTAGCTCAAGTGTCTAAAGCTAACTTAAGGTAGGCTCGTGAGAGCTCATTAAAACTAGTTAATAGCTAGAAAGCTGGGGATAAGCTCAATTGGACTCTATTGAGATTACCCTAGCTCATCTTTGGTTCTTAGGAATTGAGATATTTATAAATGTGTTCACACTAGTTAAGCTAGAAAAGCTAATTAAGGAGCGTGAATTGGAGCTGAAACCTAAAGCTTAATGGGCAAAATTGGTGGTGCTAGATGAAGAAATCTAGCGTATTTGAGTGCACAATAGACACTAGTGTGTATCATGAGCTGTAGCAAGCTATAATGCATCTTCCCATGCATGCACTTAGAGTGCAAGTTCATTGTCTCCATATGGATACATGAATTCGGCCAAGAAAGGATGAATTTGGCCAAGAGGTTGAATTTAACCAATGGAGAAGATTCATCATGTACCTTGCTTAGAATGAACATACGTAACACCCTTTCACCATGGTATGTGTACTTTGGATGAAAGGATGTGTTGTTTCGGCCAATGGTTGTGACCATTCGACTAAAAGGGGTTTATATACAAGAATGAATGGCCATGAGTGTACCTTCATGACTTTAAGTAAAGATACAAGACTCTTTTCCAAAGGATGTGTCCCTTGGCCAAGAGTCATGATGTTTCGCCAAGAGACATAACTCTTCAAAAGCACCTTTTGGTGGCCTATAAAAGGGAATTTTGTAGTTCCTTTGATTCAATATATTTTAGCCAAATACTACACTCTCCTCCCCATCTATGACCTGAAAAATGCTCTCTTCTTTCAAGTCTTCATACGTTGAAGCACTCTCCCATAAAATAGTTGTTAAGCTTATTAAGAGCATTGTGGGTGAACCATAAGGATTGCTACTTTCGCAAGTTAGCAACTTTTTCAACCTTAGTGCGTTGTGACGAGATTGGTCTATTCCAACCACAACGAGTAGTAGAAGAAGGAGAAGCCACAGTGGATCTCCACAAGGGAGGCAAAACATTAAGCATATAAGGAGTTATTCCACTGCATTTTAAGTTAGTATATCATCCTACCCTTCTTAGTGGCATGCGTAAGATCATGTATGCTTATGAAATCATAAAATTTCTTGTTTGAGTTATGATCTGAAATCTACAAGATAGAATACTAGTTCATGCTCGGTTCAACAAGGTTATTTTTCACAACTCTTGACTTTTCTTTGAAAGAGGGGGCGATAAAGTCATGAATTACTATCCTGAATACTTGTCTAATAATACATGTATGGATAAACATATTTGGATCCTCAACAACAATGGTTTTTTCACTAATTCCTTTTGTATTAAAACTATCAGACCTCACAATCCCCCCATTGCTTGGTTCATCATTGTATGGAAGGGAACCTTGAGTCCTAAGGCCTATCTCAACACTTGGTTGGCTGCAAGGAGAAGGATGTAAACAAAATCCATGATCATTGGCTTTAATGATCTTTTATATAAGTTAAGATGCTTAGATGCTGAATCTATTAATCATCTTTTCTTCAAATGTAATTACGTTGCATCTATTTGGGCTAGAATGCAACATACAATGAACCTTATCTATTATGAGATTGATTGACATAATATTCTAATTTGGGTTGACAAACAATTTCTAAAGCTCAGAAAGGATAAAAAATGTCTTAATCTCAGTTTAAATTACTAAGTACATACGATTTAGATGGAAAGAAACCAAAGACTTTTTTACATTAAAAAAACTGAAAAGTATGTTTTAGCACCAAAATCTAATGTTGGATTAGAGAAATTCTAGGAGCTCATCAATGGATAGAAAAATCGACTCTTTCTAGTTTCTACCGTGAGAAGATGGATCCTTTAATTTATCATGTTTTTGGCTTTTCCTAAATAATAGTTTGATTTTATAATTTTTGATGTATAATTCCATAAGGTTGGACATTGCACATTTAACCCCTTTTTCAATGCCTTTTATGGCTCTCAATGAATTCATTATTTAAAAAGTAAAATATTAAAAATAACAAAATATTTTTTGAAATTAAAAAATTTACATCTTTTACCTAAAATTTTCTGAACTTGTAGAACATTTTTTGTGCTACAGTAATTCGCATCAAAGCCCATATTCCGAGTCCAAAACTCAACGATCAAGCCATGGCCACCCACCCAGAACTTCGAGCCAGAAACAGAACAGCATGGCAAGGCTACTGTGTTCGACCGAATGCCTGGGATCCCTCGAACAGTTACCCTATTGCAAGCCCAAAACAAGTTCTTTCACTTCACTTCCTTTTCTTCTCTTCATTTCAGGATGGTCCACGTAACCATTTGTATCAGTTTCTATGTCAACAGTGAGGAGGAACATTTGGAAGTTGATATCTTTGGACACGAAGTCAGCAAAATCAGAAGGGATTGAGGCTAACCACCGAGGTTTTACATATTGTGTTAAAATGTGCTCAACTTCCTCGAATCCTTGCTCTGAAACATTACAACAACCGACGGCCGATGGGAAGTCGAAACAAGTGTGGATATGGACAGAAAGCAAGCAAGTGACGACAGCTGCTGTTGAAAGGGGTTGGAACGCTTTCATCTTCTCGCCAGAAGATCGGGAGCTTGCAATTGCTTAGTCATGTAAAGTATCTTAACGATCCATCTCTGCGGTTTACTTTACTCTTTGGGCAATATATAACATTTAGTTTCTAGTTATGTTGTCTCTAGGAAATGCTTACTGGTTTTGGAAGGTGGGGATTTGATGAGCTCATTTTGTAAATATGGTCCTATGCCTTTTGCTCTGTTTTGGATGCCTTTTTAAGAAACATAGTTTCTTTTATCAGACAGAGAGGAAGATTGAAATTCTTTCTAGGAAAAGGTGGAGATTGTTATGAAAGTTTCTCATTTTCTATGATATGGTTGTGGAAATCACAGCAATTGCAATGATTTATCCCCTCTTTATTATGGGCCAAGAGGTATTGAATGAAGAGAGCAGATTTTTGAGGTTTCAAGCCCCCAAGAACTACAGCAGCTTCAACCAGAAATGAACAAGCTGAAAATGTTTTTGTTCAATTACTTGATTGGCAGATGTGACTGTTGCTTCTGAATATTTGGGAAAATTTCTTCCCACTAGACTTTAATCTGCGACGTGATCTATCCTCCTTTTTGGATGTGCATATTTCAGTGAATATCAGTGCTCAATTTCTAGTTGCACATTCCTTTATAGAAGGTGTAGATCATTAGGGAGAATTTCTGATTTTCCAAATATTCTCACTAATTTTCGGATTAATTAAGAATAGGTTTTTAGATAATTCCTGCAGAAAACATTGTTGCAGCATTCCAAGGCAGTCAAAAGACAGTGTTTGCTATCTCAAAAACTCCTTTAGAGGCACGGGTTTTCCTTGAGGTATCTCTTTAATAGTTAATACCCTGTGGTTGAGGAAGAAAACTGAAAATTCACTTTCTTGATTTACTTATTACATTTTATTCAAAACTGTAAACTTTTTTCCTTAATGGCCACAGTCAAATTTTCTGAATAATAGTCCTTTTGTCTGTCTAGGCCTTGGAGCAAGGATTGGGAGGAATTGTTCTAAAAGTTGAAAATGTTGAACCTATTCTTGAGTTAAAGTTATTTTGTTTTAGTTTAGACTTGGACATTATATTACAGGTTTAAAATTTACTTGTTATCTTTGTTAATATTCTCAGGACTATTTTGAAAAAATAAATGAAGCAAAAGCAGTGTTGAGTTTGACAAAAGTCACAATAACTCATCTTCAGGCAGTTGGAATGGGTGACCGCATTTGTGTAGACCTTTGCAGCCTGGCGAAGGACTTTTGGTGTGTTCCTGGTTACCAACTCATGATTTTGACACTAATGGGCAATTGCATATAATCTTGATAACAGCATGATTTTTCTTGTACAGGTGGGTTCCTTTGCTAGAGGATTATTTCTTGTTCACTCAGAATGCCTATTATGTTCTGTGGTATTTTCATTTGGCTCTGCAGTTACGTGGTTTGGGTGGTTAAACTGCTCTAGTTATTTGGCTCTGCAATTAGGTTCTCATAGATTTTAAAAGCTAAATGATTTACTGTTTCAAACAATGAATATCTTCTAATGAATTAACGAAACAACACAAATCGAGCTTGCATTTATAAGACTATAATCGGCTCAACTTAAGATTGTTACCCTGATTACGTCTAATGTGGAGGGATGCTGTTGGTCAATGAGGAAAAATAGGGTCTAGTTTTGGTTTTGGAACCATGTTATGGCTTGTTGACGATGTGTTCCTGAGTCTGTGACCCTGAATTCGTGTGGGAATATGCTGGGGCTGAGTTTGCCGTCAGCAAAAGATAATTATGCTTTGTGATAAGAATAATTATGTTAAACTACCATCTTGTCAGAGATAGCAAGAAGCCAGGTTGACTTCTTGGTTTTATGATTCTACTGCATGTTCTTTTCATCCATATTTACCTGAAAACGTACAGGGACCAGTACATGCATACATCTCTGTGCCAGGAGGAAAAACTTGCTACCTTTCGGAGTTAAAAGCAGGCAACGAAGTCATTGTGACAGATCAAAAAGGCGAGATGCGAACCGCGATTGTTGGTCGTGTGAAGATAGAGACGAGATCCCTTATTCTTGTAGAGGCAAAGGTCAGAGACATTATCATCACAAGCATTCATCTATAAGCTTCTGTTAATTATAGCTTGCCTGATGTTCAGGATAGAATTTATGATTAGCCTACTTTTGTTTGTTGGTTAGACGTTTTTCATCATGTGATTGTGAACTCTGACGTTCAGTTTTTTGTGACAGAAAACTTTAGAGAACTCATAGAAATCTGTTATGTTTTTTGGTCCTGCAGAGAGAAGATGATGAAACATGTTACAGCATTTTTCTACAGAATGCAGAAACAGTTGCATTAGTTCCTCCCTATCAAGGTTCATTATTATGACAAATCTAGCTCCCCAAAGTTTTGGATTTTACCTCTCACATGACATAGTTTTCTCGTCATTCCATGCAGGAAATGAACAGCAGAAAACAATGATTCCTGTGGAGCTCGACATCCAGGAATAGATATTCGGGAATTCATCATGGAATATTGACTGTGCAACATCTCTCCGGATCGTGTAATGGTAAAAGGCGTATTGAGATCAAGATGATCAAGAAGTAAAATAAATTTGGGCAAAAATAGCAGTAAAATGTGAGACACAAGGATTTACGTGGTTCATCCAAATTAGGCTACGCCTCTAGATGATGATGAGCGACGAATTCATTATAACGAAGAAGAGTACAAAAAAAGTCCTCTAGGGACTTGGATATAAATTTTTGTGCATAATCTCACAAAATAACTCTCTCTTGAAATAAAAGTAAATATAAATTTGAGTTAATATTAGTGAAAATAAACTCTCAAATTTTTGCTAAATGTTTTGGCTTATTGCATGTTTAAAAATGGAGGGGTTAAAGATATATTTATAAAGCTCAAATATTTCCACGTTTAGCTTGCGCCATAAGCTAAATTTGTCTGCTAAGCTAGCTAACTTGTGTTGCCTGCATATGATTTGAGCATTAAATGCATGGCTTATAAAAGTTTGAACTCAGATAATTATATCAGTCCTTAACAAGTAAGCCATCATTTGTAAATATATGCCCGGTTCAAGCCATCTAGTAGGGACTTTAGGTTGGACCTAGACATCCTCACATTGGGCCTAGTATGCTTCATTACCAATTCTATATGCGACATCTAAACATCATTATCCCATAAAGGTCCTTCGATTGGAAGAAATGAA
>JANKYF010000001.1:44662738-44673727 GCA_029829435.1 Erythroxylum hondense
ATAGAATTGTATAAGTATGAATTTGGAAATGAATGAAAAGAAAATTTGGTTTCTATTTTTAGTGATATTTATTTGATGCCTTGTAGATTTTAGTTGGTTGCTCGGTAGTGCACCTTTATCGTGGGTTACGTGTCGGAGCGACCTGCGGGCGTCCCGATATGTACCCTACGGTAAGGGGTCGCTACACTTTTATTCTCGTGGTCCTTACAAAATTTGTAGAATTATGAGTTTGGGTGCTCAATATTGATATCTAATATCAAATACTCAATTTTTCTACTTGTCTTAGTTTTCCTGATTGTTTGATTCATTAACCCTACAAAGAACTCAAATTTTCACTTTATGAAGTATACATAGACTTTCCTTGAAAACTATTAATAAATGTCACAAAATACTAGGATCTAACCAATGAAAACTCTTTAATAGGAGCTTATACATCAATATGCACATAAGCTAGAATTCCTTTATTTTTTTACTCCTACTTCTTAAATGACGCCTTAGAATATTTACTTAGCTAATAAAATTTGCAAAAAAATCTAACCTCTAGTGTTTGATGCCCTTTAGTATTCTACTCTTATGAAGTTTCATCACCCCTCGCTCATTGATATTACTCAATCACATATGTCATAATGCAATATTATTATCATTTGACTCTATTACTATAACCTTTCCATCTATAATTGTGCTCCTTATCAGTTTGTAGATATTTCTTTTCAATCTTAGTCATTTTATTATAATCAATGCACTCTTTACCACTTTAAAGTTGCCTTCATAAGTTAAAATCAAGTTTTCCCTTAAATGTGGCATATGTGGAACATCACAATTTCTTAGTAATAACAGTAAACATCTTAATTATGATATGTCTTATTTTGATAATTTTACAAGCTCTATCATTCACCAATTGAAAAGTTGCAAAGTTATTTTATGTGTATAACACATATTGATCCTTATTGTTGCCATGTGATATAAACATCCTACATCTAGCATCCATAAGTATTAAATTTGATTGGCTGAAATATAAAGTATATTTTTATTGCTACAATTTTAGTATTTGCTCTGCACCATATTAATAGACATTGATGAAACATCAAGCTTACTTTCATTACCTGTGTTATTTTTATTTAGATAGTTGTTGGGACCTGATCTTGAAAATCGGACCCCAACCGGAACAAACGGAAGCACAAGTCGAAAACGGATCGAATACTTAATGAGCCATAGAAAAATCAAAATCGAAAAGCTCGGATTTGCAAATTTTCAGAAGCAAGGAAATAAGATGGAGCAATCAAATGATGGATCCCGTCTCTAGAACCCAACCATGGAACCACAATCGAACACATGTGCAAAGTATGAGTAACTCGTACTCAGCGAAAGCAAAAGAAATCGAAAGCAAATCTAATCGAAAGAACGGAAACATAAACGATTCGAACAGACCAAATCAATTTTCCCCGACATCCGTAACTCATATATTAGGAAGACGCACGTGGATACCTTAAGACTAAACCAAATCCGAAGCCGGTATAAAATTTTTCTTTTCTTACTTATTCGCTTTATTCAATCTCATACAAATCACATCTATAAACAAAACTCAAATCGTAAAATTTCTCATAATCATGCAATATCTCATTCTTATCTTTCTTTCTTTATACATTCATTCACATTCATACATACACAAATCATTCCCATTTCTCAATTCAATATACAATTCCATAATTTATTTACACAAACCGTAATTCACTTTCCCATTCTATATACAAATCCATAAATCAATTTCTCATCTTTGAAATATGTATCTTGCGGAAAATTACTTAAAAGCCAATCATATATGTAACGAACGGACGTCTAAACTCTCCTTCATCCGATCTCCATCTTGATACCTGGAGATGGGGATGAAAGGGGGGTGAGCTTATAGCTCGTGGGTAACACGTTTATAACAAAGAATAAGCAAAACTGTTGAAAAGTTCATTTTTCGTATAAAAGTCATAATGATTTCAATAAACGCTTGTTCCCCAAATCTCAGTCAAATTCAAATTTTGAATTCAAAACTTATAGTTGAAAATGCCATCACGTCAACACACATATCCATTTAACCATCACTACAAAACACTCAATTTATGCACATACTTGACAATTCAAAGATGCAATGCATAACAAATGGCTCGAGAGTTCCGTGGAACAAAACAGATAAACCAAAGTTTATACCGCGAACAAAATGAGTCCAATTTCTCAGGATCTCGTGGCCACAAGCGGGCAGCTGAGATAAGGCTATACCTCGACGTGCACGTGACTAACGAAACGTTCCTCTCTTACCCAAACAAAGACATATATATGTGGTGTTCGAAATTTACTAGATATTTTTAAGGTCTCGTTAGAGTCTCCGAGAAATTACTAGCCTCTCATTACATTTCTTCTCTATCAGGTTTATGAACAATTGTTCTTTGATACTGTTAGTAATGATTTCTGTGAGTGAGTGCATGCCTCATTCCTTTCCTGCAAATCTTTTGTTATTTTTTTCCCTCCAAAGCTCCTGAATACATGTTGCAATGGAAATCATATAAACATCCTTGTCATGCTTAGATGTATGGATCTGCAGAATCTCTTATCTTTGATAGCATTCAAGAGGGTATAGAGAGGAAATTAGATGCCATACTCTTTTAGGATAATCGCACCTGAAAAATAAATGGTCTCTTTCTTCTTCCTCTAGGTTGCAAAGGATACATTATTTATAGAAGGAGAGGAATTTTAATCTTGTCATAGTGCTTAGTCTATCCTTCATGGCTAACCAACTCGAGATGCTAGCATTTGGTTTGAGAGTGTTACTCCAGATCAACTTACACTATCCAATGCTTAGGTTTGTCACGTACTTTAGTGGTTTTGCTTGCCTATTGGTTATTTCCAAAACAACTAGACCATTTTACAGATATATATACCCTCTCCTTCATTGTATCTATACTATGGTATTGAAAGAATTATGATCTCCTCTTGGGAAAGATCCCATTTTCCATCTGCAATTAATTCTTAGATTTTAGCTTTTGTTGAAAATCTATCCAGAGTAACCCTAACTATCAGATGGTGAATTAGTGCTCCTTAGCCTGCCCAATTATCATACCAAAGTGAAATTTGATCCCCTGCCCCTATCCTGCAAGTGATTTGGTGTTGTACTTCCTCCCCCAATTGAAGTATTTGGTTAAAGAACCATAAGTAGCTGTCTTTGGATCTAGTATCCCATGGACTAACACCTTTTAATTTGTAGGTATACACCCATCTAATCTACAATGATTCCTTTTCACTTAAAATTCTCCACAATTTTTTTAACAATAAACATTTGTTACTTCTAACAACTGACTCCAAGCTCAATCCTTCGGTTGCTTTTGGTTGACATATGTGAGTCCAGGTGACCTTAGCAATTAGTCTTTCTCCTTTATCATTTTCCACTATTTTGACCATCCCCTGGGAGAGAAAAATTTGTGAACACCAATATGTATTCATAGACATGATAACATATTTCATGAATTGAAGTTTACCTCCATAGGATAACATTTTGATTGTCCATCAATCTAATCTCCTTTATATCTTTTCAATAAGGGGAAAACATTTTCTAAGTTGTCTCGAAGAGATAGGAATGCCCAAATATGTAATAGGAGGATTGTTAGTGTCTTTATTTTCTATCTTTTTGTGTGTTATTTTCTTTACTTCTGAGGTTTGAAGTTATACTTAATGGAATCTTGTTTTATGTTAAGGTGTATTTTGGAACCAAATAGAAAGAACTTCAAACAGTTTGGGACAAAAAGAGCTAAACCAGCGTTAAACCTAAATAAACATGGCCTCTTGTAGTGAATTAAGTGGTGAACAATCCAAACTAAAATGCAATGCACACTAGGAACATCTGCCAAGGAAACACAAAATGACACAGTTGAGTATGAAATGTAGCAGCATGATAGGAACAGGTTGTTGCAGGAAACGCAATATACAAACACGTCCCACACTAAAACGATGACACACAGCTGGGTAAGGAGTTTTTCTTAATAGAAAAAGACAGCGTAGAGAAGGGTGTTAGGTTTGCAAGGTTTTTGAGTGAATAGTAAGGTGGACACAATCTTTATTCGTCATATCAAGCTATAAGGGAGAGGGTTGGTAGCAGCAGTGAGGGGCAGAAGAAGTAAGTTTGCGAGAGAAGGGGGTGAGGCATGAATAGTGCCTTGGTCCAAAATCTTAATTTGCCACATCATGAATAGTAAGGCAAATAAAAAAAGAGACACGAGCATGAATAAGAAGAGATGGCTGGCATAAGAGAGGGCTGGTGGAAGAAGAGAACAACAACACCCATGGCAATCTAAATAGTTAGGAAAAATTGTGATGTTGGGTAACTAAACTTTTATTTCTTAGTTTTCAGAATCCTAGTTATTAAGCTACGAATGTTGTGAGACTTTCGTTCTTTATTTCAATCGATTTATTATTCAAGTATTAATTATTTTCTGGGTTATTATTTGATTGTTTAATTTTACAACTAGGTGCGCAACTAATTTGTGATTTTATTCAATCAATTGCTAGATTAAAAAGGTTGACATTCAATTCGTTTAATGAAAATTAACGACTAGGATTTTTTATCTACTACATTAGGGACAGGATTTTAGGAAAAATAGTTGTCCAGGCTAAATATACATCGTATGTATGTTGTCTAGTTTGTCGATTTTTCTTAATTTGTAAAGCTATTAATTAATTAAATTTGAGATCGTATCTACGTTATTGATTAATAAGGGTTAATTTAAATACATGTTTTGGTTAACTAAACATAAGAGCAAATAGGTAAAGAAATTTACCACGATGAATGGTTAACTAATAAATTGATTATTTTTATGATGATCAACACAAGTTCAATAATGAAGGAGACCGGAAACCAAGATTTGTTCCTATTGATTGTTATATTCTCATTGTTTTGTTATTATTTATTTTTTTAATTTTGTATTCCAATTAAATTCTGTTTAATTCCCAATTTAAAACCCCACTTTTGTTGCGTAACTAATAAAGTTTGAATTGCTCGTGGGAACGATCCCTACTTTCCACTACTACACTAATTTCTATTGTAGGAAGTTGGTTTCTTTTTATATTTGGTTACAGGCGATAGTAATCACCAAATTTTGGTGCTATTGCTGGGGAATTTTTGATAGTTTATGTACGTTACGGGTTCGAATCAATATAAAAATTTGCAATACAATCCTGAAATTGAGAAGAAAAAAAACAAAGGCATTAAGAAAGCAGACGAAAGAAAGACAACTAGTACTAAGAGAAGAACGACAGAGGAAAAGGATCATGGATGCAAATCGTACTTTACGCCAACTGGCTGCTCCAACTGAGGACCGACAGCCTCACTACATTAATTTTCCGAATTTGGGTGATAATAACACTTTTGAGTTGAAGTCAAGATTGATTCACTTGTTACCCACTTTTCGAGGCATATTGAGAGAGGATCCTTATAAGCACTTGAAGGAGTTTGATGTTGTTTTTATGGGGAAGAAGCCTACTAATGTCACCAAAGAGAAAATAAAGCTGAGGACTTTTCCCTTTTCTCGGAAGGACAATGCCCAAGTTTGGTTATATTATTTACCTGTTCGAAGTATTAGAACATGAGCAGAGATGAAGAAGTTATTTCTAAAGAAAATTTTCCCAACTGTCAAGGCTGCCAATATCAGAAAAGAAATTTGTGGCATATGAAAAAACACCAGAGAGTCTTTATATGAATATTGGGAGAGATTTAAGAAGCTGTGTGCAAGCTGTCCCCATCATCAAATCAGCAAGCAACTGTTGATTCAATATTTTTATGAAGGTCTTTTATCGACTGAGAGGAGTATGATAGATGTTACATGTGGAGGAGTGCTAGTTGATAAAACACCAGTAGATGCATGGGAATTGGTCTCAACTATGGCTTCTAACTCTCAAGAATTTGGAGCTCAGAATGATCATGATTCAAGACATGTTAATGAGATGGAATTTTTGTCGTTGGAAAGAAGATTAAATGATTTGACTTCTTTGGTGCGTCAACTTACGATATTTAGGAAAGAGGAAGTTAAGAATTGTGGTATTTGTTTTATGATTGGCCATCCCACAGATATGTGTCCCACTCTACAAGAAGACCAAGTTTAAGAAGCCAAGGCAATGGGTGGTTATTTGAGACAACCTCAAAGTAAGTATGACCCATTTTTAAATACATATAATCCGAGTTGGCAAGATCATCCAAACCTCCACTATGGCAACAATCAGGGACAACAAATAAGTTCTAATTTTTGGCCCTATACATAGCCTTATGTGCCTAGACAACAACAACAACAAATGGGACAAAGTTCTAGTGAAAATAATTCCTTGGAGGACATAGTCAAGACCTTGGTCATGAATACTGTGAACTTTCAACAGAATACCATGAAATTTCAGCAAGATACATAAGCCAACATACAGAATCTTGAGACTTAAATAAGCCAAATGAGGATTGCCATCAATAGGTTGGAGGCACAAAATTCAGAAAAGCTCCCTTCTCAACTTGAGGTGAATCCGAAGAAGAGTGCTTATGCTATCACACTTCGAAGTGGTAAAGAATTAAAGGAACCTACCTTGAAGGTTTCTAAGCAAGAGGTTAAAGAAGAAGTAGAGAAAGAAGTTCCAAAGTAGTCACAAGAGAAAAGGGACGGTGATTCTTGCATTGTTATGCCTAAATTTAGTATACAACCTCCTTTTCCTAGTCGTTTTTCCAATCAGAGAAGGAGGAGCAAGAGAAAGAAATTCTGGAAGCTTTTTGCAAGGTACAGATCAATATTCCTTTGCTTGATGTTGTTAAACAAATTCCTTATGCCAAATGTCTTAAGGTACTCTATAACTCAAAGAGAAATTTAAGTGGCAATGAAAAGGTGCAATTGGATGAGAATGTTTCTTTTGTTCTTTAAAAGAAGTTACCTCCTAAGTGTCCAGATCTAGGTATGTTCACAATCCCTTGTAAAATTGGTAATCTGAAAATCGAGAAAGCATTGTTGGATTTATGTGCGTTGATTAATGTTATGCCTCAATCTATTTATGAATCTTTGAATATAAGGCCTCTAAAAGACACTGGTGTCATAATCCAACTTGCTGATTGATCTAATGCCTATCTAAAGGGTGTTCTTGAGGATGTCCTAGTTCAAGTTGATAATATGATTTTTCTACTAATTTTTATGTCCTACAGATGGGTAATGAAGATTCATCTACTTCAGTCCTAATTTTATTCGGAAAACCATTTTTGAAAACTTCTGGAACCAAAATTAATGTCTATGATGGGTCCTTAATTATGGAGTTTGATGGTGATGTGATTAAGTTCAATATTTATAATGCCATGAAATTTCCTAATGATGATCAATCTTTTGTTTCTGTGAGTTTTCTTAATAATTTAGCTTAGGAAACATTCCATTTAGGTAGACCAGATAAATTATGGACTGCATTGGAAAATAGCTTGGATATTAAAGAAGGAAAAACACTAACCAAATATCTTTCCATTCTTAAGGAGCTGGATACCACTATTCAGATTTTTAGAGCAGAGCAAATACTTGAAGGAATATTTATGTTTTCTAGAGTTCACTAGAAATAATTTGAAGTTGTTGCCATCTCTTATACAGACACCAAAATTGGAGTTAAAGGCTCTTCTAGGTAACTTGAAATATGTGTATTTAGGTGAGCATGAAACTCTTCCTATTATTATTTTGAGCAGACAAACATCTTTGCAGGAAACACAATTTTTGGGTATGTTGAAAAATTACAAAGATATTTTTGGATGGACTGTGGCTGATTTGAAAGGGATTAGCCCATCAATTTGTATGCACCAAATTTTATTGGAAGATGTAGCTAAGGAAATAAGATAGCCTTAATGAAGATTGAACCCATTAATGATGGAGATAGTCAAGAAGGAGATTTTAAAGCTCCTCGATGCTAGAATAATCTATCTAATTTCAGTTAGTAAATGGGTAAGTCCAGTACAAGGGATTCCTAAGAAAACTAGAGTAATCGTAATGGAGAACACCTAGGTGAATTAGTGCCCACCTGTGTGCAAAATGGGTGGTGGGTTTGTATAAATTACAGGAAGTTAAATTCTGTTATTCGTAAAGATCATTTTCCACTTCCTTTTATTAACCAGATGCTTGAAAAACTTGTAGGAAAAACTCATTATTGTTGTTTAGATGGTTATTCAGGTTATCACCAAATTTCTATTGCACCAAAGGATCAAGACAAAATGACTTTCACATGTCCTTTTGACACCTTTGCATATCGAAAAATGCTATTTGGACTATGTAACGCACCTGCCACATTCCAAAGGTGTATGGTAAGTATTTTCTCTAATTATTTGGTTGATTGTATTGAAGATTTTATGGATGACTTTATAGTTTTTAGTAATTCTTTTGATACTTGCTTGCTTAACCTTGAAAAAATTTTAAAACACTGCATTAAAAATAACTAGATTCTAAATTATGAAAATGTCATTTTATGGTTGATCAAGGGATAATCTTAGGACATGTAGTGTCTTCTAAAGGAATTGAGGTTGATAAGGCTAAGATAGAAATCATTAAATCTCTTTCTTACCCTATAAGTGTACGGGAAGTTCATTCTTTTCTTGGACATGCAGGTTTATATCGACGCTTTATCAAAGACTTTTCGAAGACCATAAACCCTTATGAAAATTGCTTCAAAAAGATGTGGAGTTCAACTTTGACAAAGCATGTAGGAAAGCATTTGATGAATTAAAAGGGAAGCTAATTCCCGGATTGGAATCTCCCATTTGAGATAATGTGCGATGCAAGCGACTATGTGTTAGGCGTTGTTCTGGGGAAAAGGATGAACAAAGCGCCGCGTGTGATTTACTATACTTCGATGATGTTAAATGACACCCAGAAAACTATTCAACAATAGAAAAAGAATTATTAGCTGTTGTTTTTGGGCTAGAGAAGTTCCATTCATATATATTGGGCACATATGTCATAGTTTATTCAGATCACGCTGCATTGAAGTATTTGTTGTCCAAAAAGGAAGAAAAGCTACATCTTATTCGTTGGATTCTACTACTGCAATTATTTGATGTGGAGATACAAGAAAAAAAGGGAACTGAAAATCTAGTTGCAGATCATCTTAGTCGTATCTGTCTGGACACAACTTCAGACAACCTGAAAGATGAATTTCCAGATGAACATTTAATCGCCACACAACAGGTAACACCTTGGTATGCTGACAGTTAATTTTCTGATTACCATGTCTTTACTTAGTACTTTATCACGAGATAAAAAAGATAAAATCAAAAGAGAGGGTAAATATTATGCATGGGATGAGCCACATCTGAGGAAATATTGTTCTGATCAAATTATTAGGCGATGTGTATCTGATGATGAAATCCCTTCTATATTGAATTTTTTTCCATTCTTTTGCATGTGGTGGATACTTTGGTCCTAGAAGGACAGCCTGTAAAGTGCTTGAATGTGGTTTGTTTTGGCATAAACTATTTTATGATACTTATATATTTTGCAAGTCTTGTGATCGATGTCAAAGAATAGGTGGTTTAGGACCAAAAGGCAAAATGCCGCTTACAAATATCCTGGTATGTGAAAATTTTGATATATGGGGAATTGATTTTATAGGCCCTTTTCCTTCTTCTTTCGGTAAGACATATATTCTCATTGTTGCGGATTATGTTTCAAAATAGGTTGAAGCTAAAGTTTCTCATACTGATAATGCTAAAGTTGTTGTCGATTTTGTTTAAGTCTCATACTTTTGTCAGGTTTAGAGTGCCTAGAGCAATAATTAGTGATCCCAAGGCTCATTTTTTTAACCAAAATTTTGAGGTTTTACTAAAGAAATATGATGTTACACACCGAACTTCAATAGCGTACCATCCCTAGATAAGTGGACAAGTTGAAGTTTCTAACAAGGAAATCAAATCAATTTTGGAAAAAGTGGTTAATCCTAACAAGAAGGATTGGAGTTTGAGTTTAGATGACGCACTATGGGCATATAGGACAACATATAAAACTCCTATTGGTATGTCACCATACAAGTTAGTATTTGGAAAACCTTGTCATTTTTCTGTATAATTGGAACATAAGGCTTACTGGGTTGTCAAACAAAGCAATTTGGATTTAACTAAGGTTCGAATTAATCAAAAATTACAATTGCAAGAGTTGGAAGAGATACGTAATGAAGCTTATGAGAATGTTAAAATCTATAAAGAAAAGACTATGACCGTTCACAACAAAATCTTAATTAGAAAAGATTTTCCATAGGTCAAAAGGTCCTTCTTTATCACTCTAAACTAAAGCTCTTTCTTGGTAAATTACGATCTCGTTAGATAGGTCCATTTGTCGTTACTAATGTCTTCTCACTTGGTGTAGTTGAAATTCAGAGTTTAGACACTTTTAAAGTGTTTAAAGTTAATGGATACCGATTGAAACCGTATTATGAGAATTTACAGGTTGAAACTGCGAAAGAAATTGAATTGGCTGACCTAGTTTACTTTGAGTAAGTTAATAATTTTTTTGGTCAAGCTAATATGACGTTAAAGAAGTGCTCTTGGGAGGCACCTCAAGATTTATTTTAATTTAAGTTTTTATTTCATTTTATTTATCTTAGTTTTCTAAAAAAAAAAGAACCTACGTTGGTGGTTGCATGGTTTATTCTCTATTGGCCCCATTTTGTGAAGTTCTGTTAAACAATTGTCCATTACATATCTCCCTTGGGCGCTGTTTTCGTTTCTAAGTGGTGAGCACGGAAATCATCATAAAACACAACACTTTTGTTCCTAAGTGGCATTACTTTTTTTTCAATTCAAAGTGGCATTTTTGCAAAATTGATTCACCATTACAGGGCATTTAATTACAAGGATTTTGATAGAGACCCTTTCCTTTTTCCCCAAAATTCCAATCCCCACCATCGCCATCCAAGTGCCCACCCTCCCCCCCCGGTCCAAATCAACAGACCACTCACCAACAACCCAAAGCC
>JANKYF010000001.1:45628396-45644501 GCA_029829435.1 Erythroxylum hondense
TTGCAAAGTTGTCCCAAGTGTGGAACATCAAGATGGAGAATTAATGATGGCAAGGGTAAGAAGATACCATGGAAAGTATTGTGGTACTTTCCATTAAAGTCCAGACTACAACAATTATTCATGTCAAGTAAGACTGCTAAACAAATGACTTGGCATAATGATAGGCCTAAAGGTGATAGAAATACCATGGTTCATCCTTTTGATGGAAAGGCTTGGAAGAGCTTTGATGAGCTATATCCTGAGTTTGCCAAAGAACCACGTAATGTTAGACTAGGCTTATCAACAGATGGATTCAATCCACATGGCAATTTGCACTTTCATATATCATGTGGCCTGTTGTTTTATTAGCATACAATTTACCCCCTTGGATGTGTATGGATGATTCATTTTTATGTTATCACTGGTTATTCCAGGTCCGAAAGCGATTGGTCGAGACATTGATTTCTATATGAGACCACTAGTAGATGAGTTAAGTGAGTTATGGGAAGATGGTTTTGATGTATTTGATGTTTCAAAGGGCAAAAATTTTCGAATCCATGCAACTTTAGTGTGGACTATCAATGACTTTCCAGCCTATGGTACTGTTTCTGGGTGGAGCACAAAAAGCTATAAGGCATGCCCTATTTATAACACGCACACTCATTCTTGTAAGTTAAGAACTAAGTTTGGTTACTTAGGTCATCGTCGTTTTCTTCCTTACGATCATCCATGGAGAAAAAGCAAGAAGTTTGATGGCAAGAGTGATCATCGACTTATACCTAACTTACCAGATGGAGATGCTGTGGTGAAACAATTATGTCATGTGGAGAATATATGATATGGAAAGCACCCCAACAATAAGAGGAGAAGGATATTGGAAGGATAGTTTAATTGGAATTTTAAAAAAAACATTCTTTTTGATCTACCATATTGGCATAAATTAAGATTAAGGCATAACCTTGATGTCATGCATATAGAAAAGAATATTTGTGACAATATCCTTGGTACTTTGATGAATGTTGAAGGCAAAACCAAAGATACAATCAAGGCTTGGCTTGATTTGGAAGATATGAATATTCAAAAAGAATTACACTTTATAAGAGCAGCTGATAGAACTATTGTGAGAAAACCTCCAGCATGCTATACAACGTCTTCCGATGAGAAGAAGAAGTTTTGTGAGTTTGTCAAGCAGGTGAAGTTTCCAAATCAATACGCATCGAATATATCTAGATGTGTTAATGTTGATGAAAGGAAGATTAGTGGACTTAAGTCTCATGATTGTCATATATTGTTACAAAGCATTCTTCCATTAGGGACATGTGGCATCTTGAATAAATATATGACAGGTGTTTTAATAGAGTTGGGGGACTTCTTTCGCAAAATTTGTAGATGAAGTTTGAATAAGGATGATGTACAGAAGATGTGTCAAGAGATTACTTTAATCTTATGCAAACTTGAAATGATATACCCACCGACATTCTTTGATGTCATGGTACATTTGGCTATTCATTTACCAAATGAAGCCTTATTTGGTGGACCGGTTGTGTATAGATGGATGTATCCAATTGAGAGGTATTATTTAAATTGATCTTATTACTTTTAAAAGTTAACTAAATAGTGGCCTATCTAATTATGGTTAATCATTTATTAAGATTGCTAGGTATACTAAAGGGATTTGTTAGAAATAAAGCATGTCTAGAAGGGTCAATTGCTGAAACTTAGGTTGTTAAAGAGTGCATGACATTCTGTTCAATGTATCTAAAAGGAATTGAAACCAACTTCAACATGCCAGAGTGAATCAATGATATGGTTGATGGTAGTAACATATCAGTGCTCTTCCAATAATGTAAGCCAATTGGTGCCGACAAAATAATTGCTCTTCTTACAAATTAGCTAGAGATTGCATATTGGTATGTGCTTATGAATTTTCATGAGATTAGGCCCTTTATTAAGTAAGTTTTTCTAACCTATTATAAAATTAAGATATGTCATAAGTAGAGATATTTCATATAATTTTGATTGAATTTATGAGGACCTATAGAGAACACATGGATGAGCTGAGGCAACAAAGTCCATTGTATGTTCACAGGAGACATAGAGAACAATTTTCTTCATGGTTAAAGCATCGGATGAGAAGAAGGTTTGTATATGGTGTACACTAATAATTATATATTAGTAACTAATTTTCATTTCTTCTTATAGATGACGACATTAACTAGCTCCCATGAAGGAAATATCTTTGAGTCTTTGTATGCATTAGCATGTGGACCTCATAATTTGGTGCAAAAGTATACTGTATGCAATAAAAATGGCATGCGATTTCGCACTGAAGCCTGTGATCTGCGTAGGATTACACAAAATAGTGGTGTTACAATGTTAAGAAATTATGAGGAAGATAATATTACATTTTATAGGATGCTGATAGATATTATCAGGTTTGAATATGTTAGGGGTAAAAGTGTTGTGCTTTTCAAATGCAAATGGTACGATCTTGGAAATTCGAATATAAGGGTCAATGGCATTCTAAAAAGCGTCATCGTAACTAAGTTTTGGTTCAAGGATGACCCATTTATTTTGGCAAACCAAGCAAAGCAAGTTTTTTTAGTGGAAGATTTGTTACTCGGTTCAAATTGACGAATTGTGCAAGAATGTGAAGTTAGACATGCATATGATATCCCATTGCATGGTAATGAAGAAGATTCAAATGATGTTAAGGAGTTTTATAAAGTTCTAGTGGAAGTCGAGGAGCGTTTCTTAAAGTTTTTAGGTCGAAATGATATTGCATTTGATGTAATAAATAATATTGTATTGAATTCCGAGCAATGCTTGAATAACGATTTGGTTGATTTAGAGACAAGCAGTAGTGACAATGAATATGATATTGTATTCAAAGAGTCCACTAACGACGATGATGAATAAATTCTTATTATGCACTTGAACCTTTGTTGTTTTATCTCAATTGATGAATAAATTCTTATTATGCAATTGAACCTTTTAAGTGCTGCGTTTGGTCCAAATCAGTTCCTTCTGATTTAGTTTGGCTTAAGAATGTTTTGTTACGAATGGTCCTACATTTGGCCTTTGTGTTTGTTTTAGGTAAGTAGTAATTAAAATTGTTGTAAACCAACGGACGAGTTTTATTCTGAAATCAGTTAACTTTCTTAAAGTCCACTATTTATAGGAACTTAATCATATAACAAGCTCATTAGGTAGGCTAATAAGTCGTGATGAAAATACAACCAAACTCAAAAGAATTGGATATGCTAAGATATTCTTTCAAAGATATTTGAATAGAAAATTTCCATAGTCTATAAGGATAGTGAAACTAAATGATGCAAGAATACTGGTTGAAGAATGAATCAAAGTTGCATATTTGTTGAAAGTAATAAAGAAATATCAAAAGTTAGGGATGCCTAGAGATGAAGAGATCCTGAACAAAAATAAGCTTGGAACCTCTAAACAGAGTGTGGATACAAGCTTCTTACCTTCAAATTCCTAGAACTGACCAACCGTATACTCATCAATAGCATCAACCATGTAGAGGACTTCACAACCCTTCTTCTTCAACTTCTTAAGGAACTTGGTTAGGTTGGTCGTGCTGAGCCCGAACCCAATCATAACGACCCGTGGGCCACTCGATCCATTTCTTAAGGATTGGTCTCACACCTATTGGCTATGTCAGGCCCAAGCCCAATCCACGCATCTATGACCCATTCGCAGGTGGAAGTCTCCCATGCATACGTAAAGACTTAAACCTAGCATCTGCTCCATATATAAGGTACGACTCTGCCATAATAGAGGTACGTAATCACAACCTTAGTTTTCTCTGCATACGGTGATCCCACCTACACAAAAGATTGACTTGAGCATCGGAGGGGCTTATCAGGAAACAACCCCCGACGTGCCTTCTTTGTTTTGCAGGAACCTTCAAGCCGGAACTCTCATGTTTAGCACTCGACTGCATGGATCCAAACGGCAACGTGCAGCCTCGCTAGAACCAGGCTGAACCAGCTGGCGCCCACCGTGGGGCCCGACATCAGGGCACCACACTCATATTAGTCAGGTGGCAGCAGCCAACCCTGATATCGCCGCCGTAGCGGCTCTTGCGCTGCAGCGGATGGGTTTGCAGCTGCCAGACACTCTCCCACCGACACACCATGACTCCCGTACACAATCTTCGCATCCGAATGATCGACAACAGCCTCAGAATCCGGATCAAGAGGAACAGAGCGTAGCCCTAGAGAATAACATCGAAACCAATACACATCCGAACTTCCAACACCCATTAGATGCAAATCCTCTTGCGCCTGTGCATTCCTCCCTCACCCGAAAACAAATAGAGGAAGCGGCTAATTTGTTGATTCGTCATATTTTACAGTCTCAGCTAGAACAGCCGCAACCATTCGCACGGCGGATCAATATGACGACTGATCACCATCCCACTGAAGCCCTAGAAAAAATCGTGGACGATCGAATCAATGCAACCATAAGCTTCCATCCGGATCGTCCAACTCAATATAGCTCTCCCTTCATCCTGGCGATTTTGGATAGCCTCCCAGCGGTCGGCACTAAAATCCCGACCCCATAGAAGTACACTGGAAAGACCGATCCCCTAGATTATGTGCAGCACTTCCAGTCGATGATGAATCTACACTGCGTCCCCGACGCCATTCAATGCAAAGCATTCTGTACCGCTTTTCTAGAAGGAGCTCGGCGATGGTTCAACAGTTTACCTCCGAGCTGCATTACTTGTTTTGAGGACTTCAAATTACTATTTCTCAATCAGTTACAAGTAAACGGCCGCAGAAGACCGCCTTGGAAGTGATGCAGTTGACACAAGGGAGGAACGAGAGCTTACGGGAATTCATTACTCGGTTCAATGATGAAGCAGTTGAAGTCCCCGACCTCACTTGCTCGTCTATGTTGGCAGCACTGATGAGCAACACAAGGGATGAGGAGTTCAAAAAGTCATTGGCCCTCGATCAGCCCCGATCTATCTAGGAAATCAGAAACAGGGCGGATAAGTATATCCAGCTCGAGGAAGTGTTAAACAACATAAAACGTAGAGCAGACGACCGCGGGCCGGGCAGACGGTCGGACGATTCCCACAAGCGACGGAAGGATCAGTCGAGCTAGAGAAAATCGACCGAGCGACGGGGGAATCAACTAGAATTCTTCACCCCGCTCAACAGACGGTATGCGGAAGTGTTAGCGGCCATGAGGGCAGACGGGGAACCCCTTCGAGAGCCCAATAAGTTGAAAACTGACTTCAAAATGAGGGATCCTGATTTATATTGCTGTTTCCATAGGGACATCGGTCATGACACGAAAGATTGCTGGGATTTGAAAAGAGAAATCGAATTCCTTATCAAAAGGGGAAGGCTGGGTCGATTTCTGAAACGCGAACAGAATGTCGATCGAGACAATGACAATAGGGTCGGTCGGCCAGACAATGGGCGACGACCTTGGAGACGAAACGATAGGAACAATGGGGGGAGGCAGAATGCGAATACTGACGATCGACGCGAACCGAGAGGACAGTCCAGGCTAAGAGGTGACAGAAACGTAGGACAACAAGATGACCGACCGGTGAGGATCATTAACATGATCTTCGGCGGTAGTGCAGCAGGCGGATCGACCGTTAAAGGAAGAAAGAGGTACGCCAAACAGGGCGGTGAAGACTTGTCTGCCAAGAGGAACAAGCAGAACGATGAGATGATATCGTTCGACGAATCCGATCTAGATGGCGTCAGCTGTCCTCACGATGACACACTCGTAGTAAATCTGAACATTGATGGAAACGAGGTGAAACGAGTAATGATCGATACAGGCAGCTCAGTCGACTTATTATATTATGACGCTTTCAAGCAGATGGAGATACCGGAGGATCGATTACTGCCTATAGAAGGACCTATCAAAGGGGTAACTGGAGCATCAGCCTACCCTTTTGCTCGAGTATTTCTGAAGGTAAAATTCGGACGAAAGCCATGTCTAATAAAGAAGGACATTGAGTTCTTGGTTGTGAAATTTACGGGGGCATACAATGCAATAATCGGACGAGCTACTCAGAATGCCCTCAAAGTGGTTATTTCCACATATTACCAAATGATGAAGTTTCCAACGCTCCGTGGAATCGGTGTTGTCAGAGGTCAACAAATAATTGCTAGAGAGTGCTACTTAGCAGAAAAAAAGACATTAGACGAGGCGGTGGTATTGACGAGCTTTCTTGACGTGAGAGTTGATGAAGAAACAGAAAGAATGAACCCCGTAGAAGAAACGCAGCGGGTCATATTGGATGAAGTAGATCACTTCAAGTTCACAAATCTTGGTTCTGGGCTTCAGAAAGGCTTAGTCAGAGAAATCACGGATTGCTTGATAGAAAATAGATCGGTCTTCACCTGAGTACCGAGAGACATGCCGGGGATTTCCCGATCGGTCCCATCGCACTCTCTCGGTATCCGAAAAGATTGCAAGCCGGTTAGACAAAAGAAGCGATGGCACGACAAGGAGCAACAGGAGGCGATCGAAAAAGAAATAGAGAAACTACTTGAAGCCGGGTTTATCCGAGAAGTCAAATACCCTGAATGGCTCGCCAATGTGGTGTTGGTGAAAAAGAAGAACGGGAAGTGGAGAATGTGTGTTGATTTCACCGACTTGAATAAAGCATGTCCAAAGAACAGTTTCCCTTGCCCAAGATCGACCAGTTAGTAGACTCCACCTCTGGACATGAACTCCTCAGCTTTTTGGATGCTTTCTCGGGCTACCATCAAATTCAAATGAGCCTCGAAGATGAAGAAAAGATTGCCATTATAACTGACCAAGGCACATATTGCTACCAAGTGATGCCTTTCGGCTTGAAGAATGCGGGGGCCACCTACCAGGGTCTCGTCATGGAAGTTTTTAAGAAACAGATCGGTCGATCAGTCGAGGCTTACGTGGATGATATGGTGGTTAAAAGTAAGATGGCCGCGGAGCATGTGGAAGATCTCAAAGAAGTCTTCCAGACCCTTAACAAATTTCAGATGAAGCTGAACCAGGAAAAATACTTCTTTGGTGTGGCATCCGAAAAATTCCTGGGGTTTATGATTACTCAACGGGGGATCGAAGCTAATCCAGAGAAAATCGAAGCCATCATCCAAATGCCTTCGCCGCGATGCTTGAAAGATGTGCAGATATTGACCGGTCGGATCGTCTCTTTGAGCAGATTCGTATCCAGGATGGGGGACAAGTGCCTCCCTTTTTTTAAAATTTTAAGGAAAGCGGATGTGACTCAGTTCCAGTGGCCAGATGAATGTGAAAGAGCATTTCAACACTTAAAGCAATATTTGTCTAGCCCACCCATCCTGCAGAGCCCAGTTGAGGGGGAGAATCTGATTTTATACTTGGCCGTCACGGAGGGGTCGATCAGCGCAGTCCTGGTTCGATCGGATGGTAAGGAGCAATTTCTGATCTACTATGTCAGTAAGGTACTAAACGGACCAGAAACACGGTATGCGCCCATAGAAAAGTTAGCTCTTTCCTTGATAACTGCGGCACGAAAACTGAGGCCATACTTTCAGAGTCATACCATTGAGGTGTAGAACGACCAACCCCTCAGGCAATGCCTCCAAAAGCCCGAGACCTCCGGGCGGTTAATAAAATGGGCGGTAGAGCTGGAGGAGTTCGATATACACTATAAACCGCGGACGACGATCAAGGCCCAAGTATTGGCAGACTTCGTGGCAGAAATGAGCCAACCCGACTCTCAGGATGAGCACCGCCCTGTCTGGAGCCTGTTCGTTGACGGATCATCCAACGCCTAGGGATGCAGAGCAGGAGTGGTACTGATCAGCCCACACAAGGAAGAAAAGGTGGAGTACGCTCTCCGGTTGGAATTTAGAGCATCCAATAACGAGGCAGAATACGAAGCTCTAATAGCCGGCCTTCGATTAGCAAAGGAGATGGGGTAAAGCATTTGAAGGTATACAGCGATAGCCAAATAGTGGTTGGTCAAGTCTCTGGACAATACGAGGCCAAGGGAAGCAGCATGATCAAGTACCTAAAATTGGTAAAACAGGAGTTGAGTGCTTTCGAGCAATACTCAGTCAGCAGTATAGAACAGGCTCAAAATGCTCAGGCAGATGCACTTTCCAAGATGGCTTCCGACCAGAATGCCAGGAATAACATCTTGGTCAAGCAACTCGACCGACCTAGCATCCAGAAGATTACCGAAGTCTTTCAAGCGGATGAACGGTCAAGTTGGATGGAACCGATCAGGCAATACCTTCTCAAGGGAACACAGCCGACGGAAGCTCTGGAGGCCAAGAAACTGAGGATAAAGGCGACCGAATACGCGATCGTAAACGACATTCTGTACAAGCGCACCTACGATTGGCCGTTATTACGTTGCTTGAATAAAGAGGAGGTGGAACAAGCAATGGCTGAAGTTCATGAAGGAATGTGTGGAAATCACTTAGGAGGCAAAATGTTGGCTCATAGGTTGATCAGACAAGGATATTACTGGCCGACAATGAGGAATGATTGTCAAGAGAAGGTTAACCGGTGCGAGGCCTGCCAAAAGAACAGCAACTCATCTCACCAGCCAACCGAGCAGTTGAAAATTGTGAGCCATCCCATTCCTTTTGCTCAATGGGGAATGGATATTCTAGGACCTTTTCCTCTTAGTCCGAGACAGAAGAAGTTTTTGATAGTGGCAGTCGAATATTTCACTAAATGGGTGGAAGCGGAAGCAGTCGCCACTATCACTGAGCAGAAGATTGAAAGCTTCGTGCGCAAGAATATTCTGAGCCGTTTTGGGATGCCCATGGTCTTGGTTGCAGACAACGGTTGGCAATTTGACAACGAGAAATTTAGAGACTTCTGCAAACGGCTGAAGATAAAACTTCAGTTAACTTCAGTAGCCCATCCTCAAAATAATGGTCTAGCAGAGAATACCAACAAAAAGATAATGAGCGCTCTCAAGAAGCGCTTAGACGGACGCAAGACTTGGGTAGACGAAGTATTGTGGGTATACAGAACTACCCCAAATGGAGCCACAGGAGAAATACTGTTCAGGATGACTTTTGGGGCGGAAGCCTTTGTCCCAGTAGAAGTGGTGTTACACAACCAGAGAGTTTCGGGTTACGAAGAAGAAAGGAATGACGAAGCCCGCAAGGCAAAACTGGTACTTCTCAGTGAGGTTAGAGAAAAGGCAGCCGCTCGTTCGGAAGCCATCAGGATAAAAGCAACGAGGTTCTGCAATAGAAGGGTAAAGCCGAGTGTCATAAAGATCAGAGGGTACGTACTATGAAAGGCCGAGGCAGCTGGAAAACATCCTGAAAAACTTAGTCAGACATGGGAAGGACCCTACCAAGTGGTCAAGCAAACCGGGCACGATTCTTACATCCTAGGCAATTCGAACGGAAAGGTTCTGCTGAGGCCCTGGAATTCTCAAAATTTGAAGGCATTCTACCAATAGATAAGTTTGATTTTAGTTATTTCTTTGTTCATTATTGTTTACTGTAAACCCGTGGATACCTTTTTCCTGGCCCTGCCAGTCAGGTTTTTTAACAGCTCACTCCCTTATCATTATTAATAAAGGAATTTCAAATTTCTCGGTAAACAGTTTAACAAATTGTTCAAAAGGAGGCCTGTCAACACCGCTCGGCCAGGTCACCAGGTCGCCAAGACAAGATCCTTGGGACCATTGCTCAGCCTCGACCGACGCTTGGCCTTGAAACAACTCGGCAAGGTTGCCAAGACAAGATCCTTGGGACCTTCGCTCGACCGACACAATTTGCCAGGTCGCCAAGACAAGATCCTTGGGACCATCGCTCGGCCTCGACTGATGGTCGACCTCGACACAGCTAGGCAAGGTCGCCAAGACAAGATCCTTGGGACCTTCACTCGACTGACACAATTCGCTAGGTCGCCAAGACAAGATCCTTGGGACCATCGCTCGGCCTCGACCGACGCTCGGCTTCGACACAACTCGGCAAGGTTGCCAAGACAAGATCCTTGGGACCTTTGCTCGACCGACACAATTTGCTAGGTCACCAAGACAAGATCCTTGGGACCATCGTTCGGCCTCGACACAGCTCGGCAAGGTCGCCAAGACAAGATCCTTGGGACCTTCGCTCGACCGACACAATTCGTCAGGTCGATAAGACAAGATCCTTGGGACCATCATTCGGCCACGACCATAGATCGACCAGGTTGCCAAGACAAGATCCTTGGAACCATCGATCAACCTCGACTATCGCCCAACCGGGTCGCCAAGACAAGATCCTTGGGATCACAGCTCAGCCTCAACCATAGATCGACCAGGTTGCCAAGACAAGATCCTTTGAACCCTCGATCGACCTCTACTATAGCTCGGTCAGGATTCCAAGACAAAATCTCGGAACGTTCGACCTCATTATCGCTCGGCCTAATTCACCCGATCGGCGCACATCGAGCACGCTCATTCGCGACCTACTATTCGAAGAGAGTCTAATCTTTAACACAAAAGAGGTAATGAAAAACAAGCCTCTATTCATTCGAATTAAAAGCTCTGGCCACAAGTCCGACTAGATGAGCCTTACAAATTCACTCTGATCCTTCGGGAGGAGAGGAAGGGCCAGCCGCAGGAACGATCGGAGGAGAGGAAGGACCAGCAACAGGATCGGCTGGAGGAAAGGAAGGGCCAACAATCGGGTCGGCAGAGGAAAGGTCGACAGTCGGATCGAGAGGAGGAGACAACGGAGAGACGTCCTCTTCTTCTTCCGAGCTAAAGTCCAGCTCCTCATCCGGAACAAAGGTCCGCTCTCCCTCGGCCCTCTCCCTCATTTTCTCCAAAGAAAGGCCGAGAGCAGCATGAAGCAGCGACTCGGCATAATCCTCAAACGAAGGACACACCGACCCGTCAGGAACGTGAAACTCATGACACATCTTCAGGACCAAAAGGGTTAAGTCGCAGGCGAACTCTAGGCACTCCCCATGCAGGAATCGCTTTTTCCACCGCTTTATCGCCTCGACCCTCTGCTTCTTGATGGAGCATCGCAACCCCCTCAACGTATCCTTGGTCCTATGTTGGCGCTCCACCGCCGCATGACAATCTTGAAGGAACTTCTTTCTACATTCCTGCACCATCATCACCTCCTTCCTTAAGCCCTCGCCCTCCTCAGCCAGCTGATCTTTCTCTGCAGCCAACTGGGGCCTCTCCTTCTCCCCGAAGGCAAGTTGAGCTTGTAGAACGCTCCTCGCCTCCTCCCAAGATTTCCTCTCCTCCTCCAAGGAAGAGAGTTGAGCCTGGAAGAGGTCTCTCCCTTCCTTAGCCTCCGAAAGCTCGCCCTTCAAATTCTTCACATGCTCGAGGAAATCGTGGATCTCCCGATCCTGTGACTGATTGATCCCGTCGAGCTGCCCAATACGCTGGTGCATCGTGAAAGACATCACCAGACTTCTTACACAGCTACGGATGAGACGGGGCCCCAACTCCATATTGCTCAGCGAGCCCAAGAGCTCCTCGTCTACAGCAATGTGAAAGGACACATCGAGGTCCCCGATCGATGCAGTTTTGGCCAAGTTGATCGAAGACTCCCACTTGTCGACGCTCTCCGCCGCTCCCTTCCCCTTGCTTCCCTTCTCCTTCCCTTTCTTGCCCTGACTCGACGGGCCGGACGGTAGGTCAGCAAGCCGGGCAATCCTCTTCCGAACCCGCTCGGCTCGCACTCACTGGCACGATCGGCAATGATGCCGACACAACAGGACGGTCTTCAGTAGGTGGAGGGGCCAGCAACATTGAAGAATGGCCTGGCTACACTGGCGGAGCGGCACCTTCACCGGTCTCTGTCTCCTTCCTCTTTTTCTTCCCTTTGGCTTGCTGTTTGGATTTAGGGGGAGGGGAGGACCCGGAAAAATCTTCTATCCTCGCCATGGCTGCACAGCAATAAAACAAGTCAGAAAGCGAAGCCAACATTTACAAATATAGCAAATAATTCAACCACGAAGGGTCAACCAGACGGGGCGGTTTCCTCTGCTAGCCCGCTGATTTGTGGCGGGGGGTCGATTAGGAAGGAATTGACCGAGGCCCTCCCGTGATACCCCAGAATGAGCCGAGCGAAGTCATATCGTCCGAGCCCCTTTATGCGACCAATCACCCCCCACTCCTCTCTACTAAGAGATACGCTCGACGTGTCGCTCCACCGCTCGGCCAAAGGATACCTCCATGGTTGGGACTCGAAGGAGGATCCTGGGGGTTTCACAAAGAAGTACTTTGTCTGCCAAGCGGAGACTTTCGAAGCTGTTCCGGCCGGGCGATATCTGACATCTCGGTACAACAGAGAAGGGACCCCGGCCCCAGAGCTCGGACTCTAGTTCATTCTCAAAAAATGGCGCAGGATGCCGACCGAAGGCGGACAGCCAAACTGATGACACAGCAAGGCCAAACCGTTAATGAACCTCCAACCATTCGGAGAAATCTGGCTCGGCACCAACTGGAAATCGATGCACACCTCACGAATAATCGGGGCATACGGGAGCCTCATACCACCGACCGAAAAGAAACTATCAGAGACAGCAATATACCCACTCAAATTGTTGTAGATTCGTTCATTCCCCACGGCCAACCTAGGCCCCCAGGACATAAGGATATTATTCCTGATGATCGACCATTTTAGCTCTGCCGCAGTCATCGTCGATTTATCTCTTGGGGGCTCCTCCACAACTAGCTCATCCTTTCGTTCTCTCGTCGAGATTTCTTCGACGTCTCTCACCCCCGAAGTCATCACTATTTCCACCGCTACTTCAGGCGCCCCCTCAGCAATTTCATCCCCTGGGCAAAGCCCACTTCTAGAACCAGTGGACGACATGTTCACAGAGAAGAAATTTAGAAGAGGAGACGAGAAAAAAGGACGTACCTATTTGGTGGTTTGAGGTCGGAAAATTGGACGACGGTTGAAAGAAATTTCCAGAAACTGTAAGCAAGAAAGAGCAAGTGAAAGCAGAATGAAAGCAAAATAACGAAATAAACGTGAAGAAAACCCATAGTCTGTTGATCACGAGTACTTATAGAACGCCAGTCGAACGAGCGTTCTAACCAACGCCTGCGGGTGGTGAAAATCCGAGCCGAGCTCAGACATGTGGTCGGATCTAAGCGGAGGTAAATTAGGGTTACTAGAAATCCAGAGCGGCGCGACAGTTGAAGGAACGTACGTGACAGCTGCACAACAGTTACAAATTCTGGCTATCTGTCAGAGGGCATGCGCCGTTGGTAATAATTACTCCGAGTATCTTCACGCGCTCACTAATGATGACCACCCGGTCCACTTTGGCGTGAGCTATCATGCAATAAGCGCCGATGCCAATCGATCGGGACACTCAGCCGACCGATCCCAATACGAACAGTCACACACTACGCGTCGATATCCGATCGATCGGGCCTACTACGAGCTATCTCATAGACGAGCTACAACGTCAATATCCGACCAATCTGGCCTACCCCGAGCTGTCCCACGGACGAGCTACAAGACCCTTATATACTCCTTCGACCCTTCTCCTTGCTCAGACTCGAGGAGTAGGGGGGCTTATGGTTGGGTTGGTCGTACTGGGCCCGAACCCAATCATAACGACCCGTGGGCCGCTCGATCCATTTCTTAAGGATTGGTCTTACACCTATTGGCTATGTCAAACCCAAGCCCAATCCACGCATCCATGGCCTATTCGCAGGTAGAAGTCTCCCATGCATACGTAAAGACTTAAATCTAGCATCTACTCCATATATAAGATACGACTTTGCCATAATAGAGGTACGTAATCACAACCCTAGTTTTCTCTGCATACGGTGATCCTACCTACACAAAAGATTGACTTGAGTGTCGGAGGCGCTTATCGGGAAACAACCCCTGACGTGCCTTCTTTGTTTTGCAGGAACCTTTAAGCCGGAACTCTCGTGTTCAGCAGTCGACTCCATAGATCCAAACGGCAACGTGCAGCCTCGCCAGAACCAGGCTGAACCAGAACTTATCTGCAGTGTTTGATGTATAGGTCCTCGTTATCTGCTTTCCTACATCATATAATTGGACTATCCATTTAATTCCATTTGTAGATAAAAGTTAAATTCCACCAATAATTATTTCACTCTCTTTATTTCATATAGTTGCAATTCATGTTTATGAATTTGATTCCTATAGCCCTTTATCCGTCACAATTGATAAATTTAACAGTGCAAATTACTGTTACATTTTAGGTAGTTTTTCCTAAGGGTTCAAAAGATCCATCAACTGTGGTGTCATTTGCAGTGGAGCAATATCTAGAGATAATTAGTTTAAAATGCTTAAGTTGTTTGCATATTATTTAGTGTTCTGGATGCTTTTATATGTCTCATCTATCTTTACAACCCCTATCCTTGTATTTATTTGCCCAGAAAAGGACTACTAGTAAGAATGGGGTCTTATCATAGACTTCATCATCAACTTCCTATACTTACCAATTTAAATAATTTAGATTGAATTGAACTTGAACAGAGCTAAAGACCTTCTCTATTCTCTTTTAAGATATAGTAAGTGTATTTACTAAATACAATTATTCTTAAAATCAGTTGAGTATGTGATATTATGGAGTAATATGCAGTAAAAGCCTCCGAGCTGAGTTTAAATTTCTCTTTTCTTCGTTAATAAGTAGAATGTTCCAATGTGAGTTATGGATGATATGTTAGACTATCTTGAGATCTTTCTTGACTTTTGATTTTTTTTTCTGTTTCATCAAGGTTTGAAGGGCATATTTTATTTAACTCGTTCTTGATGCATTTAAGCTTCATCACGTACTCGAATTAAGAGTGGTCTTGAAAATTTTAATTAATACCTTTTAAGTTTGTTTCTTTAAACCTAGCTACCTAGTAAAGGACGAAGTTATTTAATTTGAACCGAGTATTCCTTAATTTTATTGCTTTCAATCTCCTACTTGACAATATAATTGTTATAAGTTAAAGTGGTTGCTGAACCTTGCCCAAGCATTTGAGAACATTTTCATCCATTCACTATTCATCAAAGCTCTGTTTAAATTTTTTTCTTTGTAACTTCCCACAGATCTTTTTCTTGGCCAAGCATCTAATCATCTCTTCCTCGTTGCAAACTATTATTGGGGGAGGGGAGCAACATCTGATTTGGCCAAAAGGTAGATGAAAAGAAGTCACTAATGATCGAGACCATTAGCTTGAAGCAATATAGAGTTACTACCATTAATAGGAGATGTTGTGGCCTCTTGAATGGGATCTTTTGGAACTTCTCATGCTAAAATTACCTCATTTGTTCTTGTAGTGGATATTTTTCTAGTAGCAACACGAGTTTTTCACTTACTTTTTGTTTTTGGCTTCCACTATTTTTTTTTTTGGAAATTTAAATACTTAAATTACTCAATCAATAATTCAATCCTTCTAAAAGGAAAAAACCAAACACAGAATCAATGAACCACCAACATCTCTGCAAAGATTAGCCCAAAAACAACTACTATACTCTAAATATGCCAACGCCGTCTCATTTCCAAGCTAATAACCTCATGCTGTCCAGTAACAATGAGAGCCTCACGAATCACATTGACAATACTATCAGCTAACTCATACTTATGTCGCTCCTGTTGCTTATAAAGCCTGCAATTTCTCTCCCTCCACAAGTGATAAATCACCAATTGAAAAGCCGTCTGAAATAGGACACTATGGCCTCCCGGAGTGAGAATCCCATATAAATTCATCTAACACCGCCGTCCATACATAGGAGGCTGGGGTTCTGCCAAGCAAAAGCAAAATACGACTCCAAACTACCTTAGAATACTCACATTCAAAAAACAGGTGATCTCGACTCTCCTCACCTAAGGAACACAACACACAAATGGGGTCGAAACCACCAAACCATCGATCTTTCATTCTCAATCTGTTTTTAATAACCAACAACAATAAAAATGCTGTTCTGGGACTTACCACTTTTTGCCACACCAGGACCGCCCAATTGACCTCCTCCGGTAGAATTCTACCAATGTCATGGGCTGATTTAGTCGTGAATACCCCATTGGGACTGACAGTCCACCTCGGTTGATCTTGAGCTGAACAGAGTACCACATTATTAAGGTAACTATCAAGAGTATGACCATACCTGCAATTAGTCGAGAGAGCCCT
>JANKYF010000001.1:45789891-45801851 GCA_029829435.1 Erythroxylum hondense
ATTTTAGTCATAATTTATCAAATTAAATTAAATTTTGTGTAAATACACTTACTTTTATTATAACACTTACTTCTTTATTAATTTTGAGTAAGTTAATTGTCAATCATGATTTTTATTTCTCTGGTATACTTAAAATAATGTCTTAATAACAATCTTCTTGACTAAATAATATGAAAATCACTTCTTCTGTTGAAAATTTAGCAAAATTTATAAGAAATTCATAGTGTGATTGGAACTAATTTACACGCATCAATACTAATTAGTTTCTCTAACAAGTAATCAAACAACAGTAGAAAAATTTGAAGAGAAATTTTTAGGATATAGCGTTACTAAAAACTAGAATTAGATACGGAGAAACTTGGCCAACCTAATCGGCACGATCCGTTATAATTTTTTAAAAATTTTAAAAAGATATGTTTGATTAAGTTTTAATTAAGCACAACTAAATTTTAGGCTACTCAAATTTGATCAAGTTTGGGCTTGGGGTTGAAATTTTCGGATTAATCAAGTTTCAGTTCGGGTCGATCTTTGAAAATAAATATTCAAATCATACTTTAACCTAAATCAAGTCATTTTCAAGCCTAGTCAGAAAATGTAAATTAAATTAAATAATAACAAAATCTTGGTAATAGTCTTATTGAGACTTAAAGTGTGAAGAAATCTAGAAGTATTTAGCTTTATCTTTAAATATCAGAGAGTTTGTTTTTAATAAACTCGTAAAGAAAAAAAAAGAAAAATGATAAAAGGACAAAAAAATATTTTTTGAGAACTATTTGTAAAAAATATCAAAACTACAACAAAAGATAAAAATACATATAAAATATAAAATGGAAATAGAAATAGAAATAAATAATAATAATAAATGTTAGTGTCTTTATTTTCTATCTTTTTGTGTGTTAATTTTCTTTATTCTTGAGGTTTGAAGTTATACTTAATGGGAATTAATCTTGTTTCATATCAAAGTGTATTTTGGAACTAAATCGAAAGAACTGCGACAAATTTGGAATAAAAAGAGCTGAATTAGACGTTGACCCTAATTAAACGTGGCCTCGTACAACAATCAGAGACTTAAAACGCAACACATGAAGACATGAAACTAAATGCATGAAACGCTGATGCAAACAGCGTTTCATGTAGACGCAAACAACAGCTACACAACGCATAAATCCAAGGCAAGAACAGTAAAACGCAACGGTCACAGGAAGGTTTTAAAGGAGAGGCATGTTAAATTGTCTAATCAGCAACAAGGAAACGCATGCTGTGCGTTTTGAATAAAACGCACAATGAAAGGAGAAAAACGCATGGAGCAGTGGAGAGGCCTGCGGCAAGCGTAAAGAAGGGTTTTGAAGTGGGTGGCTTGCGTGGAATGAAAGAGAGCTCTTAATTGGTAAAAATCAAGCAACAGTAGATAGGAATAGAGAGGGCTGTGTTAAACTAAGAGAGGGGCGGCGGCAGATAGAGGGCAAGGTGAAAGTGGCATGGAACACCGTTAAACTCCAACCTTTAATTGCCCCATCATCTACAGTGACAAGAGAGAGGCTTAGCAAAATCAAGAGGGTTGCGATAAATTGGGAAAAGATGGAGCTTGAGGTCAGTGAGATAGAAAAGAAGAGAGCAACGTCCATGATAGTCCCAACGCTAGCGACAGTAAAAATAGTTAGCAAAATCATGATGTTGGGTAACTAAATTTTTATTTCTTGGTTTACGGAACTCTAGTTATTGAATTTTTCATGTTGTGAGGCTTTTGTTCTTTATTTCATTCGATTTATTAGTCAAGTATCAATTATTTTTCTGGGTCATTATTTGATTGTTTAATTTGACAGCTAGGTACGCAACTAATTTGTGATTTTATTCAATCAATCGCTAGATTAAAAAGGTTAATGTTCAATTTTTTTAATCAAAAGTAGCCACTAAGATTTTTGTCTACTACGTTAGGAACATGATTCTAGGAAAAATAATTGTCTAGGCTAAATATACATCGTATGTATTTTGTCTAGTTCGTCGATTTTCTTGATTCGTAAAGCTATTAATTAATTAAATCTGAAATCATATCCAGGTTGTTAATTAATAAGGGTTAATTCAAATACATATTTTGGTTAATTAAACATAAGAGAAAATAGGTAAAGAAAATTACCATGACGAATGCTGAACTAATAAATTGGTTATTTTAGTGTCGATGATCAACGCAAGTTCAATAACGAAAGATACCGAAAATCAAGATTTGTTTCTATTGATTTTTAATTTCTCATTGTTTTATTATTAGTTATTTTTCAATTTCGTATTCTAATTAAATTATGTTTAATTCCTAATTACAAAACCCCCTCATTTCGTTACTTTATTTTAGTTTTAAACTCGCTAACCTTTACCGTTAAAAATTCCTCGTGGGAACGATAGCCACTTACCACTACTACATTAAATTGTATTAACGGAAGTGATTTCTTTTGAATTTGGTTGCAAGCGATAGCATTACCAAATTTGGGCACCGTTGCCGGGAAATTTCTTAACGATTTTTGCTTTTGTTTGTGTTTTTGTTTTCATTGCGCTTGGTTACCTTGTCTTCTATTTGTTTTAGTTTCACAGCTCTTTCTGATTTTTCGATCTTTTAGTAGCATGGCTCACTATTAGTATGCTTTTGATTCTGATTTTTCATATTATCCTTATTATGATAATGAGTTTCTATCTATTGCAAATTTCAGGTTTGACCATCAAGTGACGGATTTCACACCCTTAACCATGCAAGTACCAAGGGATGACCAACAAGCTAAGGTATGTGAAGTTTGCTCATTTTTGGGTTATTATTTTTGTACATGTCCTACTTTGCAGGATACACAATACAGATTCGCTTCTCCACCGTATCAAGAGCAGTCCTACTTCGAGCCAGAGCCTCCGCCTCCACCACCACCACAAGCTAATAAGATGTCTTTGGAGGAAATCGTAATAAGTTTGGCGACGACCACTCTTCAATGTCAACAGGTAACGAGGAGTAGCTTGAAGACTTTGGAATATCAATTAAGCCACTTAGCGGAGAGAATGGAAGCCTTAATGTCTGCAAGAATTTTTAGCCAACAGGAGAGTGATGCGAAGGAGGAGTTGTGCATTTCTTCAAAGAGTGGAGATCATTTAGAGAACCCAAAAGCAATAAAAGAATAGCAAACGAAGTTAGGAGAGGAAGAGGTTATAGTTCGAGAAAAGATGGAGGATGTGCAACTTCCTAAGGTAAGCGATGCAGTTTATGTTATCACTAACCGAATTTTGTTTCCTTTTCTTAGTTGTTTACAGGTACAAGAAGAACAGGAAGAGCCACAAGAAGTGCAATTTTTAGGAGAGATGTGGGTGAGCGAGCTGAAAATCGAAGGTGGCGAGCAGGATGTTGAGTCTCCACAACCATTGACGATACTCTTACAGAGACCATCCTGGTGTGAGAAGGGCGATGCCCGAAAAGACGAGTGGACATTAGAGTATGATGGTGAAACAATGAAGTTCCACTCATCAGAAGTCATAAAGCATCGTGCTGATAAAGAGCCTACTTTGAGGGAAGGCGGTCCAGACTCCTCACGAAGTTTGAGTATGCTTCCTGTTAGACTCAAGCATCCATTCGATAATGGATGATTTACATATGCCAAGGGTTAAACTTATGACCTTTGATAAGCGTTTAATGGGAGGCATCCCATTCGTATCCCCTTTCTTTTATGTGTGTGTTTTTTTACAATTTTCTTTTATTTTCATTCTTAGGTTTAATTCAGTTTAGTTAGGAATTTAATTTAAAATTTTCAATTCTGCAATTCTAATTTTTGTTTTTATTTAAAAAAGAAAAAAATGAAAATTTTCATGCTTTTGACCGCCCTCTTTCTTTTCCCACTTCTTCTTTCATTGAGCTTTTCTCTTGTTATTGTCAACTGCAGCTGCCACACATCGATATTCAACTCTTGGGTTTGTTTCACAACTTCAACACAATGCTAAGAAAATAAAGCGACTCCTGCAGTGCATGGAGCGCAGATTAGACAAATTGGAGAACGATTAGCCTGCTTTCTTTGAACCGCAGAAATTTCAACTGCCTTTTCCACCAACACCTTGATGCATTAACGGAGAAGCTTCTTTAACCTTTATTTTTTTATTTTCTTGTGTGATGTGTGTTAAACCATGAAATTCTATCTTAATAGTTGGAATGAGATTCAATTGCGTGCTTGAAGTCAAATTAGGCCAATTGAATAGAAGGTGAATCATGCTGATTGATTAAAGTAGTTGGTTACATAAGTCTACTCAAAAATTGATGCTTGAGTGATTAGGTAATGTATAAAAGCATAATAGATTTTCAATTGAGACTATGTGAAGGATTAAGCCTATATGACTCCATTCAAAAGTCATTTCATTTCTTTGTGTGTGTGATACTCCTTTAGGTGATTACCTTCGGAACTTGCTCTGAACCGGTTTGAATATATTAGATGCATGCTAGATAGAAATGATTAAGGCCCTTTTTCTTTTAACCCTTAAATGACCCACCGATCTTATTTACCCTTGAAAACCCCTTTGAGCCTTTACCCCTTTTGTTTCTTAAAGAAAACACCTCATTTTGAAACAACAAACCTCGTTAGCCTTACCTATTCACAAGTTTAATAAAGCACTAAGTTAGTTAGTTTTGGGACTTTTGGCTTTATTTTATTTTCTGAGACGAGTTTACTGGTACTTCTACTCATATAACACATTGTATTTAGCTGTTGTTATTGATTATTGTTTCCTTAGTATTAAAAAAATAAAAAAAAGGAAGAAAAAAGAAAAGAAAAAGAAAAAGAAAAGGAACAAGTATAGTAGCAATAATAAATTTTGAGTAGTTTGTTTTTTGTTTACATGCAATTCTCAAAGATACATTTCGTTGTCCCTTTTGTATATTTAGTGCTTTATGACTACTTATGAAGACCCTTCAAAACCTTTTTGAGTCATCTTAACCTCAGCCCCATTACAACCTCAAATAAAGTTCTTTTGATCTATTTTAGCATGTAATCACTGTAGAAGCGAATTGGTGTATTTACAAGCCTATGGTAGTGTGATTTCCTATAGGGAGTTTTGAGCGAAACACAATCTATAAACACTTGAATGAAATGAGTGAATTCCGTGAGAAAAATTCATTGTGAGTTTATGCTTATCTTTGAATGATAGTGTCATAAGTTGAGTTTGTTTATGTGCACCGATGAAAACTAATCATGATGTATAAAGTAGCTTGACATTCGATTGGCCAAAGTTTGAATGATTGTATATGTTTAGTTTCTTTGAAAATGAATTGATAGAATTTGATAGTCATGTTTAATTTGCTCGAGGGCGAGCAAAAATTAAGTGTGGGGGAGTTTGTTAGTGTCTTTATTTTCTATCTTTTTATGTGTTAGTTTTCTTTATTCTTGAGGTTTGAAGTTATACTTAATGAGAATTAATCTTGTTTCATGTCAAGGTATATTTTGGAACTAAATCGAAAAAACCGTGACAATTTTGGGATAAAAAGAGCTGAACTAGACATTGACCTTAATTAGACGTGACCTCATGCAACAATCAGAGACTTAAAACGCAGCACATGAATACATGAAACTAAATGCATGAAACACTGATGCAAACAACGTTTCACATAGATGCAAACACCAGCTGCACAACGCATAAAGCCAAGGCGAGAACAGTAAAATGCAACGTTCACAGGAAGGTTTTAAAGGAGAAGCATGTTAAATTGTCTAATCAGCAACAAGGGAACGCATGCTGTGCGTTTTGAATAAAACGCACAATGAAAAGAGAAAAACGCATGGAGCAGTGGAGAGGCTTGCAACAAGTGTAAAGAAGGGTTTTTAAGTGGGTGGCTTGCGTGGAATAAAAGGGAGCACTTAATTGGTAAAAATCAAGCAACAGTAGATAGGAATAGAGGGGCTACGTTAAACCAAGAGAGGGGCAGCGGCAGATAGAGGGCAAGGTGAAAGTGGCTTGAAATCTTCTGTTTCACCTACGTTGTGCCCCCTGTGCCACTCTAATGGATGGCTGGGATCATTTGTGGCACAGGGGGCACAGCATAAGTGGAACAGAAGATTTGTTCCCTGTGAAAGTGACGTGGAACACCATTAAATTCCAACCTTTAATTGTCCCATCATCTACGGTGACAAGAGAGAGACTTAGCAAAATCAAGAGGACTGCGTTAAATTGGGAAAAGAAGGAGCGTGAGGTCAGTGAGATAGAAAAGAAGAGAGCAACGTCCATGATAGTCCCAATGTCAGCGACAGTCAAAATAGTTAGGAAAATCATGATGTTGGGTAACTAAATTTTTATTTATTGATTTACGGAACCCTAGTTATTGAATTTTGTATGTCGTGAGACTTTTATTCTTTATTTCAATCGATTTATTAGTCAAGTATTAATTATTTTTATTTGATTGTTTAATTTGACAGTTAGGTGCGCAACTAGTTTGTAATTTTATTCAATCAATCGCTATATTAAAAAGGTTGACGTTCAATTTTTTTTAATCAAAAGTAGCGACTAAGATTTTTGTCTACTACGTTAGGGACATGATTCTAGAAAAAAATTGTCTAGGCTAAATATGCATCGTATGTATATTGCCTAGTTCATCGATTTTCTTGATTCGTAAAGTTATTAATTAATTAAATATGAGATCGTATCCAGGTTGTTAATTAATAAAGGTTAATTCAAATACATGTTTTGGTTAACTAAACATAAAAGAAAATAGGTAAAGAAATTTACCACGACGAATGCTAAACTAACAAATTGGTTATTTTTAATGTCGATGATCAATGCAAGTTCAATAACGAAGGATACTGGAAACCAATATTTGTTTCTATTGATTGTTAAATTCTCATTGTTTTGTTATTAGTTATTTTTCAATTTCGTATTCTAATTAAATTCTGTTTAATTCCTAATTACAAACCCCCTCCCCCCAATTTCGTTTTTTTGTTTTAGTTTTAAACTTGCTAACCTTTACTGTTAAAAATTTCTCGTAGGAACGATAGACACTTACCATTACTACATTAAATTGTATTAACGGAAGTGATTGTTTTTAATTTAGTTGCAGGCGACAACATTACCAACAAAAATACATATTAAACTAATAAAATAAATAATAATAAAAATCATAGTAATAATATAATCACATATAATTAAAGATTTATAAATAAAAATATAAGAATAATAAATTATATAATGAGAAATTCAAATTTGTAAATCTTGAATTCCATCAAAGAACTAATGGGCCTTAACACAGACAATATAATCGTGTGTTTTTATTTCAAAATAGCCCAAAGGGTTTTGAAGGGCCTAAACCCACTAGGGTTTAAAGCTGTGTGTCAGTTGGTACACGCACATATAAACTCGGTTGTGTCCGCCTTTCTGTTTTCTCTGATTCGCCTTCCCTCTGCTAACCAGCCGGCGAAGCCATGGTTCACGTCAGTTTCTACAGGAATTGTACGCTCTCTTCTTAATTCTCTAACTTGTTACATTGTCTAAAAAAGGGTATTTGCGTTTGTGCTGAATCATGGTGTATGATCTGTTTGGAGTCTATCCTATGATTGTTTTGATCATTGTGTTGGGGTTGAAACTCTGCTGTTGGATTTCTTGTGGATCTTGAGCTTTGATCTTTGTGGGTTAGATTGGTCCTTAGATCTAGTTGGGATTTGTGTTCTGGGTTCTAGTTTATTCTGCTGCTTAGAACTAAATTGTCATTCCAGTGCTGACTTCATTCGATGCCAAAGCTGTCACTTTAGAAATTGATGTTATACTATTGATTCCCCGGTTATTTTTATGGCTATTTGTCTCTTGTGATTTCGTGGTTTTTGGGATTCAAATTCTCATTTTGATGGGTTGCAGTTGTTTCAGTAATTTGAACTACTACTGATGGGAAAAGTGAAATATGTTAACGATTGGATCTTGTGGATAAAAAAATGGAACTGAGCTACTGTGTTATCTTGATTGGCTGTTTTAAGATGTTGATAATGCTATGTTATATCTTGTAATTTCACGTTTTGTATTGTTTTTACCTATCTGGTGATTTTTGTTGAGGAAAGTGTTTCTGTGATGAATTTGTAATTGTCATCTACCTAGCTAGTTTGTTTTCTTAGACTACAATCTTTTAACACTATGAAGTTATTAAAGTTGTTAGTAAAACTTTGTCCATTTTAGTTTGACCTGAGATGCTATGGATTTTAGATGGGAAGACATTTAAGAAGCCACGTCGTCCATATGAGAAGGAGCGCTTGGACGCAGAATTGAAGCTGGTTGGAGAATATGGTCTCCGATGCAAAAGGGAGTTGTGGAGAGTGCAGTATGCTCTGAGTCGAATCCGTAATGCAGCAAGAATGCTTCTTACCCTTGATGAGAAAGATCCACGTCGTATTTTTGAAGGGGAAGCCCTTCTTCGCAGGATGAACAAGTATGGTCTTTTGGATGAGAGCCAAAACAAGCTCGATTATGTCTTGGCCCTGACTGTTGAGAACTTCCTTGAACGCCGACTTCAGACCCTTGTGTTCAAGTCTGGCATGGCAAAATCCATTCACCATGCTCGTGTTCTTATCAGACAAAAACATATCAGGTAAAAAATTTCACACTCTTGTCTTATAATTAAAGTATCAACGATTGCTTTATTTAAACATTTGATAGATCTGCCACTTATGTTGTTGATTCTTTATCCATTTGACTCTAGTTGAGCTATAATTTGATGTATTATAAGAGATAGCCATTAGGGAGACTATTATTCCTGTTGTTCATTATGCTTGTGCCTCGGAAACAGCATGGCCTCTTTTTGAAATTAAGTGTTGGAATCCTTTTGTTAATAGCAGTGAAATCCGAAACACTACAACAAATGGCTGTTTCTGTCCGAAGATTAGTTAAACTGTTTTAAGAGTAGTTTCACCATATGTCTAATTTGTTTGATTATGATCGATTTATTATGTCACCAGGGTGGGGAGGCAGGTTGTTAACGTGCCATCCTTCATGGTGAGGGTTGAGTCTCAGAAGCATATTGACTTCTCTCTTACAAGTCCATTCGGAGGTGGCCGTCCCGGTAGGGTGAAGAGAAAGAACATGAGGGCAGCTGCTAAGAAGGCTGCTGGTGGAGATGGAGACGAAGAGGATGAGGAGTAGGATATGGTTCAAATGCATGAATTTTGTTCTTGCCGGATAATTACTGATGATTTGACTGTGTTAGGATTTGGTCTCATTTTTCTGCGCGCATGTTTCACATATGAATACTTAATGTTTACAATCATTTTGATCACATGAATGTTTGGCTTTTTTAACCTACCCTAACGCCTCTTGTCACAGCAGATCATCTCTCAATACCCAAAGTCTGACTTGAAGTATGGTCCTTACTCCTTAGACAAAATGCTAAACACGACTGAGCTTGAGACATTTTTTGACTTTCAAGTAAATTTTTTTCTTTTTACAATTTTGACTAGAGCAACCTGACCCGAATCTACATTTTTTAAAGCCATTGTACATGGGAAGTTCAGAGATTTCATATTTTCTTAGCAGGTCAAGGGTTGTGTTCTTAGAAAATTACAGTTTTTGACTTTGAAGTAAAATTTGATCGTATTTTGACTAGAGCAACCTGAACTGAATCTACAGTTTTTTTATCAGAGAAAACGAGTACGTGGAAATTTGGAGATTTCATATTATTTAGTCTTTTAGTTTTATGGTTTGTTGTTTCTTAGAAAATTGGGGATAGTTTCTCTGAAGAAAATCATATATCCTCTTCTCTGATAAAAGTCTCATTCATTGAACAGCGTAAACTTTTTCCACGATTAAGGTTTGCAATGCAATAAAGAAAGGACGATAACAATCCAACTCCTATATACTAACCCAAATCCTACTATTAAGACCAATGAGTCCATTGGCAGAACAGACTTTCTCTAGTAATCCTCCCCTTCTTCATCATCACCTTCACAAGACTCAAGCCCAACTTCCTCGTAATCCTTCTCAAGAGCAGCCAAATCCTCCCTAGCTTCTGAGAATTCACCCTCCTCCATACCCTCACCAACATACCAATGCACAAAAGCTCGTTTTGCGTACATCAGATCGAACTTATGATCAATCCTAGAGAACACCTCTGCAACACTAGTCGAGTTGGATATCATACAAACAGCTCTCTGAACCTTGGCCAAGTCGCCCCCAGGAACTACAGTCGGTGGTTGGTAATTGATACCACACTTGAATCCTGTCGGACACCAATCTACGAATTGGATTGTCCTCTTCGTCTTGATCGTGGCTACTGCACCATTCACATCCTTAGGCACCACATCTCCTCTGTACATCAAACAGCAAGCCATGTACTTCCCATGTCGAGGGTCACATTTGGCCATCATTGAAGACGGTTCAAATGCACTGTTCGTTATCTCAGCTACTGATAGTTGCTCATGGTAGGCCTTCTCTGCAGAAATGACAGGTGCATATGAAGAAAGCATGAAATGAATACGAGGGTATGGGACCAAATTGGTCTGGAACTCCGTTACGTCCACATTCAAGGCACCATCAAACCGAAGAGAAGCAGTCAAAGAGGAAATAACCTGTTCAGAGCCAAAAAAAGAAAAAAGATCCAATCTTTCATTAGCTAAACAGCTCAAAAGAACCAATTTGCTAAATTCTCGAGTTGGGAATCTGTAGTTGCACCTGGGAAATAAGCCTGTTGAGATTGGTGTAAGTAGGTCTTTCAATGTCAAGCGACCTACGACAGATATCGTAGATAGCCTCGTTGTCAAGAAGCACAGAAACATCAGTGTGCTCGAGGAGTGAGTGTGTAGACAAAACACTGTTATAAGGCTCCACAACAGAGGTTGAGACCTGAGGCGAAGGATAAACGGTGAACCCGAGCTTCGACTTCTTTCCATAATCGACAGAGAGCCTCTCCAAGAGTAAAGATCCAAGACCTGAACCAGTACCACCACCAACAGCATGAAACACTAAGAACCCTTGAAGCCCTGTGCAGTTATCCGCTAGCTTCCTGATCCTATCCAAGCACAGGTCCACAATCTCCTTCCCAACTGCAACAATCCACCACCCATGTTACTTAACACTAGTTAAAGAACCACAAAAAACTAGAAAACCCAAGAAAGATTGAAACTTTGACTGTCAAATTACTTGTATAGTGGCCTCTAGCAAAATTGTTAGCTGCGTCCTCTTTCCCACTAATGAGTTGTTCAGGGTGAAACAACTGACGGTAAGCCCCTGTTCTAACTTCATCGATCACAGTCGGCTCCAAGTCCAGAAACACAGCTCGAGGGACGTGCTTTCCGGCACCGGTCTCGCTGAAGAAGGTGTTGAAGGCGTCGTCTCCGCCGCCGACCGTTTTGTCACCTGGCATTTGCCCATCAGGCTGTAATCAACAAGAAGAGAAATTTTAACACCCTAACCACATCAAAATCAACAGCACAATACAAGCAACTAAATTATGAGCAAGACCTGAATGCCATGTTCGAGGCAGTAGAGTTCCCAGCACGCATTACCAACTTGAATACCAGCTTGGCCGATGTGGATCGAGATGCACTCTCTCATGGTTTCTTAATTTTCTGTTGTCTAAGAAATGAGAACAGTAAATTACAAGAAGATGAGTGTACGTGTATATAAATATATGTACTGTAACGGCTCTGAAATTGGTTTGAGATTTTGAAAAAATCGATGTTCGGTGTCTTCCAACTGTCTGTTCTTACCGTTGAACCTCAACTAAATTTGAAAATTTGAAATTGTTCCAACGTTAAGCTAGTTTCGTATTTAAGAAGATTATCTTCTTTTTCATTAATTTAGGAAATTTATCTCTGTAATTTACTGGAAATAGCGTTTCAATTATAGAAACATTTTAAAAAATATTTCACTTGAACAGATAAAATATTTATTAGCTATTCAAAAATTAAAAAATGACTGATGTTATATTTAATTATTAATGATAATGACCTCTTAACATTAATTTAACAGGTAAATTGTGTTAATTTTTAAAT